>JASTWR010000451.1:0-141504 GCA_030770355.1 Harpagoxenus sublaevis
GTATAGAATTCGGTACGCCTGTCGTACGTGTAGAGGGGAGGGCCCCTACAAACATTTATAAAAGATCGAATCCTATGGTAATTGATTCAAAAATGGCGACGGTTTTTAAAAAAAAAAAAAAAGAAATGGAAGGCTCCATATCTCCGCAACTATAACAGATAGAGGGATGGACAAAGGACCAAAAGTGTAGGGCTCGTCGTGGGACTTAGAAGATGCTCCGTCGTCCAATCCTCAAAACAAACAGAAAACAAGAAAAAAAATTCAAAAAATTTTCAAAAATTAATTTCTCGAAAACGTAGGTATTAGAATTTATTACGCCTGTGCGTTCGTGTAGGGGGGAGGGCCCCCTACAAAATACATAAAGGGCATCAAATCCTATGGTCAGGATTCAAAATGGCGACGGTTTTAAAAATTTGAAGCTCTATATCTCCGAAACTATAACCGATAGAGAGGTAGACCAAGAGGACCAAAATTGTAGGGCTCGTCGAGATCTATAAGAATACCCCAGTCGTCCAATACCAAACACAAAAATAAATTTTCAAAAAATTATTTAAAAATTAATTTCTCGAAAAACGTAGGTATAGAATTTGATGCGCCCTGTGCGTACGTGTAGGGGGGGGGCCCCCCTACAACATAAATAAAGGGCATCAAATCCTATGGTCACGTTTCAAAATGGCGGCGTTTAAAGACTTAAAGCCCTATATCTCCGAAACTATAACAGACAAAGAGGTGGACCACAGGACCAAAATTGTAGGGCTCGTCGAGATCTATAAGAATACTCAGTCGTCCATCCCCCAAAACAAAAAAAATTTTTCAAAACAATTATTTAAAAATTAATTTCTGAAACGTAGGTATAGAATTTTGGTACGCCCTTTGTGTAAGTGTAGGGGGGAGGGCCCCCTACAACATATATAAAGGGCATCAAATCCTATGCGTCAGGATTCAAAATGGCGAACGGTTTTGAAAACTTTGAAAGCCCTATATCTCCGAAACTAGAAGGGGTAGGGGGATGAGCCAAAGTTCCACTTGTAGGGGAGGTCGGAGCCCTACAACTCGTCTCAGACCCCCAAAGCTCCCAGCTCCAACCGCTTTGACGCTACAGCGAGTTAAAGGCATACTATCCTTTTTTTGCCTGTATCTTCAACAGTAATCGTGATATCGACAATCGCCTGTGGCTCCACGCGTTTCACGAGATGCCGAAGCAGGATGCAACAATTTGTGCAACAATGGCAAAGTTAGTAAACATGGAACCTGACCTAAACTACCCGTACCCCCGAGCCCAAGTCCAACATCGTCCTAACTAAATTTGCTTATTTTCTCCAATCCTGACAAAAAAAAAAAAAAAAAAAAAAAAGGGGGGAAGGGGGAGGAGGGGAAGGGTGTCAATTTTTATTTTTCAACAAAAAGACTTAGAAAAATTTCATAAATTTTCAAAAATTGATCCAAAATTTGTGGGTCCATTATGCGTTTCTCGTCGAGTACTACCCGTAGGAATAGTCTCCCAGAGTCCGATTTTGCCTTCCCTCATTGATACTCGTGCAACTTAGAAAAAAAAAAAAAAAAAAAAAAATACAAAAATTCTCAAAAATCGGTCCAAAATTTGCAAGTCCAAAACGCGTTTCTCGACGTTCCCAGTCGACTGGCATAGACAATGTGTGATCGATTCGTCAAAGCCTCTTGTGCGTAGGGACTTGAAAATATTTTTTAAAATTCTCAAAAATCGGTCCAAAATTTGCAAGTCCCAAAACGCGTTTCTCGACGTTCCGAGTCGACTGGCATAGACAATTTGGGGTCCATTTTGCAAAGCCTCTGAGCGAAACTTGGAAAAATTTCATTAAAAAATTTTCAAAAATTAATTTCTCGAAAAACGTATCGTTAGATTTTGGAACGCCTGTGCGTACGTGTAGGGGGAAGGCCCCCTACAACATATATAAAAAGCATCAAATTCTACGGTCACGTTTCAAAATGGCGCCCGTTTGAAAAGTTTGAAGCCCTATATCTCCGAAACTATAACAGATAGAGGGGTGGACCAGAGGACCAAAATTGTAGGGCTCGTCGAAAACTATAAGATGCCCCAGTCGTCCAATTCCCAAAACTAATAGAAAATATTCAAAAAAACACTAAAAAATTATTTTCTCGAAACGTATCGTTAGATTTTGGAATGCCTGTGTGTACGTGTAGAGGGTGGGCCCCCCTATAACATATATAAAAATCATCAAATTCTACGGTCACGTTTCAAAATGGCGCCCGTTTGAAAAGTTTGAAGCCTTATATCTCCGAAACTATAACAGATAGAAGGGTGGACCAGAGGACCAAAATTGTAGGGCTCGTCGAGAACTATAAGATGACCCGGTCGTCCAACCCCAATGACAAAAAAAATAGTCAAAAAAACACTTAAATATTTTTTTCTCGAAAACGTATCGTTAGATTTTGGAACGCCTTTACGTACGTGTAGGGGGGAGGGCCCCCTACAACATATATAAAAATTATCAAATTCTACGGTCACGTTTTAAAATGGCGGCCGTTTGAAAACTTTAAAGCCTTATATCTCCGAAACTAAAAGGGGTAGGGGGATGAGCCAAAGTTCCACTTGTAGGGGAGGTCAAGCCCTACAACTCGTCCTCAAGACCCCAAGCTCCAGCTCCAACCGCTTAGACGCTACAGCGACTTAAAGGCATCATCACCTTTTTTTGGCTGTATCTTCAACAGTAATCGTGATATCGACAATCGCCTGTGGCTCCACGCGTTTCACGAGATGCCGAAGCAGATGCAACAATGAAAAAATTGGCGCAAACATGGAACCTGACCTAAACTACCCGTACCCCCGTGCCCAAGTCCAACATCGTCCTAACCAAATTTGCTTATTTTCTCCAATGCTGACAAAAAAAAAAAAAAAAAAAGGGGGGGAGGGGGTCAATTTTTATATTTTTCAACCAAGACTTAGAAAAATTTCATAAATTTTCAAAAATTGATCCAAAATTTGTGGGTCCATTATGCGTATCTCGTCGAGTACTACCCGTAGGAATAGTCTCCCAGAGTCCGATTTTGCCTTCCCTTATTGATACTCGTGCAACTTAGAAAAAAAAAAAAAAATACAAAAATTCTCAAAAATCGGTCCAAAATTTGCAAGTCCAAAACGCGTTTCTCGACCGTTCCCCAGTCGACTGGCATAGACAATGTGTGATCGATTCGTCAAAGCCTCTTGTGCGTAGGGACTTGGAAAATATTTTTTAAAATTCTCAAAAATCGGTCCAAAATTTGCAAGTCCAAAACGCGTTTCTCGACGTTCCGAGTCGACTGGCATAGACAATTTGGGGTCCATTTTGCAAGCCTCTGAGCCGAAACTTGGAAAAATTTCATTAAAAATTTTCAAAAATTAATTTCTCAAAAACGTATCGTTAGATTTTGGAACGCCTGTGCGTACGTGTAGGGGGAAGGGCCCCCTACAACATATATAAAAAGCATCAAATTCTACGGTCACGTTTCAAAATGGCGCCCCGTTTGAAAAGTTTGAAGCCCTATATCTCCGAAACTATAACAGATAGAGGGGTGGACCAGAGGACCAAAATTGTAGGGCTCGTCGAAAACTATAAGATGCCCCAGTCGTCCAATTCCCAAAACTAATAGAAATATTCAAAAAAACACTAAAAAATTATTTTCTCGAAAACGTATCGTTTAGATTTTGGAATGCCTGTGTGTACGTGTAGAGGGGTGGGCCCCCTATAACATATATAAAAATCATCAAATTCTACGGTCACGTTTCAAAATGGCGCCCGTTTGAAAAGTTTGAAGCCTTATATCTCCGAAACTATAACAGATAGAAGGGTGGACCAGAGGACCAAAATTGTAGGGCTCGTCGAGAACTATAAGATGACCCGGTCGTCCAACCCCAATGACAAAAAAAATAGTCAAAAAAACACTTAAATATTTTTTTCTCGAAAACGTATCGTTAGATTTTGGAACGCCTTTACGTACGTGTAGGGGGGAGGGCCCCCCTACAACATATATAAAAATCATCAAATTCTACGGTCACGTTTTCAAAATGGCGGCCGTTTGAAAACTTTTAAGCCCTTATATCTCCGAAACTAGAAAGGGGTAGGGGGATGAGCCAAAGTTCCACTTGTAGGGGAGGTCAAGCCCTACAACTCGTCCTCAAGACCCCAAAGCTCCAGCTCCAACCGCTTAGACGCTACAGCGACTTAAAGGCATATCACCTTTTTTTGGCTGTATCTTCAACAGTAATCGTGATATCGACAATCGCCTGTGGCTCCACGCGTTTCACGAGATGCCGAAGCAGATGCAACAATGGAAAAAATTGGCGCAAACATGGAACCTGACCTAACTACCCGTACCCCCGAGCCCAAGTCCAACATCGTCCTAACCTAAATTTGCTTATTTTCTCCAATCCTGACAAAAAAAAAAAAAAAAAAAGGGGGGGGGAGGGGGTCAATTTTTATATTTTTCGAGTAAGACTTAGAAAAATTTCATAAATTTTCAAAAATTGATCCAAAATTTGTGGGTCCATTATGCGTATCTCGTCGAGTACTACCCGTAGGAATAGTCTCCCAGAGTCCGATTTTGCCTTCCCTTATTGATACTCGTGCAACTTAGAAAAAAAAAAAAAAATACAAAAATTCTCAAAAATCGGTCCAAAATTTGCAAGTCCAAAACGCGTTTCTCGACGTTCCCAGTCGACTGGCATAGACAATGTGTGATCGATTCGTCAAAGCCTCTTGTGCGTAGGGACTTGGAAATATTTTTTAAAATTCTCAAAAATCGGTCCAAAATTTGCAAGTCCAAAACGCGTTTCTCGACGTTCCGAGTCGACTGGCATAGACAATTTGGGGTCCATTTTGCAAAGCCTCTGAGCGAAACTTGGAAAAAATTTCATTAAAAAATTTTCAAAAATTAATTTCTCAAAAACGTATCGTTAGATTTTGGAACGCCTGTGCGTACGTGTAGGGGGAAGGGCCCCCTACAACATATATAAAAAGCATCAAATTCTACGGTCACGTTTCAAAATGGCGCCCGTTTGAAAAGTTTGAAGCCCTATATCTCCGAAACTATAACAGATAGAGGGGTGGACCAGAGGACCAAAATTGTAGGGCTCGTCGAAAACTATAAGATGCCCCAGTCGTCCAATTCCCAAAACTAATAGAAATATTCAAAAAAACACTAAAAAATTATTTTCTCGAAAACGTATCGTTAGATTTTGGAATGCCTGTGTGTACGTGTAGAGGGGTGGGCCCCCTATAACATATATAAAAATCATCAAATTCTACGGTCACGTTTCAAAATGGCGCCCGTTTGAAAAGTTTGAAGCCTTATATCTCCGAAACTATAACAGATAGAAGGGTGGACCAGAGGACCAAAATTGTAGGGCTCGTCGAGAACTATAAGATGACCCGGTCGTCCAACCCCAATGACAAAAAAAAATAGTCAAAAAAACACTTAAATATTTTTTTCTCGAAAACGTATCGTTAGATTTTGGAACGCCTTTACGTACGTGTAGGGGGGAGGGCCCCCTACAACATATATAAAATCATCAAATTCTACGGTCACGGTTTCAAAATGGCGGCCGTTTGAAAACTTTGAAGCCCTATATCTCCGAAACTAAAAGGGGTAGGGGGATGAGCCAAAGTTCCACTTGTAGGGGAGGTCAAGCCCTACAACTCGTCCTCAAGACCCCAAGCTCCAGCTCCAACCGCTTAGACGCTACAGCGACTTAAAGGCACATCACCTTTTTTTGGCTGTATCTTCAACAGTAATCGTGATATCGACAATCGCCTGTGGCTCCACGCGTTTCACGAGATGCCGAAGCAGATGCAACAATGAAAAAATTGGCGCAAACATGGAACCTGACCTAAACTACCCGTACCCCCGAGCCCAAGTCCAACATCGTCCTAACTAAATTTGCTTATTTTCTCCAATCCTGACAAAAAAAAAAAAAAAAAAAAAGGGGGGGGAGGGGGTCAATTTTTATATTTTTCGAGTAAGACTTAGAAAAATTTCATAAATTTTCAAAAATTGATCCAAAATTTGTGGGTCCATTATGCGTATCTCGTCGAGTACTACCCGTAGGAATAGTCTCCCAGAGTCCGATTTTGCCTTCCCTCATTGATACTCGTGCAACTTAGAAAAAAAAAAAAAAATACAAAAATTCTCAAAAATCGGTCCAAAATTTGCAAGTCCAAAACGCGTTTCTCGACGTTCCCAGTCGACTGGCATAGACAATGTGTGATCGATTCGTCAAAGCCTCTTGTGCGTAGGGACTTGGAAATATTTTTTAAAATTCTCAAAAATCGGTCCAAAATTTGCAAGTCCAAAACGCGTTTCTCGACGTTCCGAGTCGACTGGCATAGACAATTTGGGGTCCATTTTGCAAAGCCTCTGAGCGAAACTTGGAAAAATTTCATTAAAAAATTTTCAAAAATTAATTTCTCGAAAACGTATCGTTAGATTTTGGAACGCCTGTGCGTACGTGTAGGGGGAAGGGCCCCCTACAACATATATAAAAAGCATCAAATTCTACGGTCACGTTTCAAAATGGCGCCCGTTTGAAAAGTTTGAAGCCCTATATCTCCGAAACTATAACAGATAGAGGGGTGGACCAGAGGACCAAAATTGTAGGGCTCGTCGAAAACTATAAGATGCCCCAGTCGTCCAATTCCCAAAACTAATAGAAATATTCAAAAAAACACTAAAAAATTATTTTCTCGAAAACGTATCGTTAGATTTTGGAATGCCTGTGTGTACGTGTAGAGGGGTGGGCCCCCTATAACATATATAAAAATCATCAAATTCTACGGTCACGTTTCAAAATGGCGCCCGTTTGAAAAGTTTGAAGCCTTATATCTCCGAAACTATAACAGATAGAAGGGTGGACCAGAGGACCAAAATTGTAGGGCTCGTCGAGAACTATAAGATGACCCGGTCGTCCAACCCCAATGACAAAAAAAAATAGTCAAAAAAACACTTAAATATTTTTTTCTCGAAAACGTATCGTTAGATTTTGGAACGCCTTTACGTACGTGTAGGGGGGAGGGCCCCCTACAACATATATAAAAATCATCAAATTCTACGGTCACGTTTTAAAATGGCGGCCGTTTGAAAACTTTAAAGCCTTATATCTCCGAAACTAAAAGGGGTAGGGGGATGAGCCAAAGTTCCACTTGTAGGGGAGGTCAAGCCCTACAACTCGTCCTCAAGACCCCAAGCTCCAGCTCCAACCGCTTAGACGCTACAGCGACTTAAAGGCATATCACCTTTTTTTGGCTGTATCTTCAACAGTAATCGTGATATCGACAATCGCCTGTGGCTCCACGCGTTTCACGAGATGCCGAAGCAGATGCAACAATGAAAAAATTGGCGCAAACATGGAACCTGACCTGCCCGTACCCCCGAGCTTAAGTCCAACATCGTCCTAACTAAATTTGCTTATTTTCTCCAATCCTGACAAAAAAAAAAGGGGGGGAAGGGGGTCAATTTTTATATTTTTCGAGTAAGACTTAGAAAAATTTCATAAATTTTCAAAAATTGATCCAAAATTTGTGGGTCCATTATGCGTATCTCGTCGAGTACTACCCGTAGGAATAGTCTCCCAGAGTCCAATTTTGCCTTCCCTCATTGATACTCGTGCAACTTAGAAAAAAAAAAAAAAAAATACAAAAATTTTCAAAAATCGGTCCAAAATTTGCAAGTCCAAAACGCGTTTCTCGACGTTCCCAGTCGACTGGCATAGACAATGTGTGGTCGATTCGTCAAAGCCTCTTGTGCGTAGGGACTTGGAAATATTTTTCAAAATTCTCAAAAGTCGGTCCAAAATTTGCAAGTCCAAAACGCGTTTCTCGACGTTCCCAGTCGACTGGCATAGACAATTTGGGGTCCATTTTGCAAAGCCTTCAAGCGGAACTTGGAAAAATTTAATTTACAAATTTTCAAAAATTAATTTCTCGAAAACGTACGTATAAAATTCGGTACGCCTGTACGTACGTGTAGGGGGGAGGGCCCCCTACAACATATATAAAGGGCATCAAATCCTATGGTCAAATTTCAAAATGGCGTCTGTTTAAAAACTTTGAACCTTTATATCTCAGAAACTATAACAGATAGAGAGGTGCATCATAGGACCAAAATTGTAGGGCTCGTCGAGGACTATAAGAAGCCCCAGTCGTTCGATCCTCAAAACAAAACCAAAAAAATCAAAAATTATTTTCTCAAAAACGTACGTATAGAATTTAATACGCCTGTGTGTACGTGTAGGGGGGAGGGCCCCCTAAAACATATATTAAGGGCATCAAATCCTATGGTCAGGATTCAAAATGGCGTCGATTTAAAAACTTCAAAGCCCTATATCTCCGAAACTATAACAGATAGAGAGGTGCATCATAGGACCAAAATTGTAGGGCTCGTCGAGAACTATAAGAAACCTCAGTCGTTCAATCCTCAAAACAAAACCAAAAAAATCAAAAATTATTTTCTCAAAAACGTACGTATAGAATTTAATACGCCTGTGTGTACGTGTAGGGGGAAGGGCCCCCTACAACATATATAAAGGGCATCAAATCCTATGGTCAGGATTCAAAATGGCGTCGATTTGAAAACTTCAAAGCCCTATATCTCCGAAACTATAACAGATAGAGGGGTGGACCAGAGGACCAAAATTGTAGGGCTCGTCGAGAACTATAAGGAACCCTAGTCGTCCAACCCCAAAAACAAAAAAAAATTTTCAAAAAATTGTTAAAAAATTAATTTCTCGAAAACGTACGTATAGAATTTGGTACGCCTGTGTGTACGTGTAGGGAGGAAGGCCCCCTACAACATACATAAAGGGCATCAAATCCTATGGTCACGTTTCAAAATGGCGGCCGTTTGAAAACTTTAAAGCCCTATATCTCCGAAACTAAAAGGGGTAGGGGGATGAACCAAAGTTCCACTTGTAGGGGAGGTCGAGCACTACAACTCGTCCTCAGACCCCAAAGCTCCAGCTCCAACCGCTTAGACGCTACAGCGAGTTAAAGGCGTATCACCTTTTTTTGGCTGTATCTTCAATAGTAATCGTCATATCGACAATCGCCTGTGGCTCCACGCGTTTCACGAGATGCCAAATCAGATGCAACAATGAAAAAATGAGACTAAACATGGAACCTGACCTGACAAAATAAAAGGGAAATTAGTAAAAAAAAAAAAAAAAAAAAAAACGGTTCCACGTGAAGAGATTTTTTTTTTTTTTTTTCACGATTCGAACTTTGGTCATGGTCCCACCCCTCCAGCTCACCTCCATCTTAGGGCTGTTTTTAAGAAATTTTGTTTTTTTGACTGTAGCGTCTAAACGATTGGACCTAGAGGATTGGTGTCTGAGGACCGAATGTAGTCCTCGTTGAGCCCGATCGATAGAGCCCGCGCCCATCCCTCCAGCACCCTCCGTTTAGAAGTTATAAATTTTTGAAAATTTTCAAAAAAAAAAAAAAAAAATAACGGTCTCATGTAAAGAGATTTTTCATGATTCAAACTTTGGTCACGGTCCTCCCTCTCCAGCTCACCCCCTTCGAGGGGCTGTTTTTGGCAAAATCTGTTTTTTCATTGTAGCGTTTAAAGAGTTGGAGTTAGGGGGTTGGGGTCTGAGGCAAAGTTGTCGTACTGGAGAAGAACTATCCATCTACCCAGGTCCCATCCCTCAATCACCTTCCGTTTAGGCTCTGTATACTTGTACAAAGGAGATGAATCGAAATTTTTCAGTTCCGCTTAGAGGCTTTGCAAATGCGATCCCAAATTGTCTATGTCAGTCGACTCGGAACGTCGAGAAACGCGTTTTAGACGCACATATTTTGGACCGATTTTTGAGAATTTTTGAAAATATTTTCAAGTTCCACGAGTATCAATGAGGGAAGGCAAAATCGGACTCTGGGAGACTATTCCTACGGGTAGTACTCGACGAGAAACGCACAATGGACCCACAAAATCTCTTCACTTAGAACCATGTTGAATTTTTTTTTTTTTTTAATTTTCAAAAATTCATAACTTTTAAACGGGGGGTGGTGGAAGGATGGGCCCGGGCTCATTCGGTCGGGCTCGACGAGGACTACGTTCGGTCCTCGGACACTAATCCTCTAGGTCCAATCGTTTAGACGCCACAGCCAAAAAACCGAATTTCCCAAAAACAGCCCCTAGATGGAGGTGAGCTGGAGGGGTGGGACCATGACCAAAGTTCGAATCGTGAAAAATCTCTTTACGTAGAACCATGTTGAATTTTTTTTTTTTTTTAATTTTACAAAAATTTATAACTTTCAAACGGGGGGTGGTGGAGGGATGGGCCCGGGCTTATTCGATCGGGCTCGACGAGGACTACATTCGGTCCTCGGACACCAATCCTCTAGGTCCAATCGTTTAGACGCTACAGCTAAAAAAAACCAAATTTCGCAAAAAAAACAGCCCCTAGATAGAGGTGAGCTGGAGGGGTGGGACCATGACCAAAGTTTGAATCATGAAAAATCTCTTTACATAAAACCATGTTGAATTTTTTTTTTTTTTTGAAAATTTTCAAAAATTCATAACTTTCAAACGGGGGGTGGTGGAGGGATGGGCCCGGGCTCATTCGATCGGGCTCGACGAGGACTACATTTGGTCCTCGGACACCAATCCTCTAGGTCCAATCGTTTAGACGCCACAGCCAAAAAACCGAATTTCCCAAAAACAGCCCCTAGATGGAGGTGAGCTGGAGGGGTGGGACCATGACCAAAGTTCGAATCGTGAAAAATCTCTTCACGTGGAACCATGTTGAATTTTTTTTTTTTTGGAAATTTTACAAAAATTTATAACTTCCAAACGGGGGGTGGTGGAGGGATGGGCCCGGGCTTATTCGATCGGGCTCGACGAGGACTACATTCGGTCCTCAGACACCAATCCTCTAGGTCCAATCGTTTAGACGCTACAGCTAAAAAACCAAATTTCGCAAAAAACAGCCCCTAGAAAGAGGTGAGCTGGAGGGGTGGGACCATGACCAAAGTTTGAATCGTAAAAAATCTCTACATAAAACCATGTTGAATTTTTTTTTTTTTTGAAAATTTTCAAAAATTCATAACTTTTAAACAGGGGGTGGTGGATGGATGGGCCCGGGCTCATTCGATCGGGCTCGACGAGGACTACATTCGGTCCTCGGACACCAATCCTCTAGGTCCAATCGTTTGGACGCTAGCGCCAGAAAACCGATTTTTTCGGAAACAGCACCTCGAAAGGGGGTCCGGAGGGGGGGGACACCTATGTCAAAATCCGAGTCGTAAAAAAATCTCTTCGGAATCCGGTGAAAACTCAACTTAAAAAATCCTGCACCCTTCCCATAACACCCTTATCTATTTGTGTGAAAATTCTTCATATTCATATTATTTTGTTTTTATTTAAAAAATATAATTTTTTTAGAATGACAACGCCTATTAGAAGTGTATATTCCGATTCGGAAAAGCAGGTATTCTTGGAGATATTGAAAAAGTATAAACTTGTTGTTGAAGCAAAAGGTACAAATTCCTCCACGCTGAAAGAGAATAAAGAAATTAGAGGCTTGGTCGATTATTACAGAAGAATATAACAACTCTTCTTTGATTAGTATATACTAAGGTATTAAATTTATTTTATATATTTTATTTTATTTTTATATTACAGCTAGTGAATTTTTTGTAATAGGTAATGTTTTACATTACAGAGGGACATACAACAATTGAAAAAGTACTGTAAATGGATTAATTGCATCTTGTACATATCGTTTTTCACGTATTGTGCCAATATTATCGTTTTCTTCATCCGAAGAGGAGAGAGAGAGATTCAGAATATCAAATAAATTAATATCAAATAAATTAATATCAAATGCGCCCAATATGTTTAATCCCATGATGCCTTTATCTAAAGTATATAATAATAAATAATTAGTAGTATCTTGTGTGTATATATATATATATGTATATATACAGGGTGTTTGAAACAAAAGTACCCATCCGAAAAATGGGGGTAGATTGGGTCAAACCGAGACAAAAAGTCATGTACCATTTTGCAAGATTCGCAATAGTTAACGAATTATTAATTGATACGTCTGAGCAAATGAGCGCATGAGAAGCGGTAGGCCGAACTCGGCAGATATGTAAAATACCATTTAATACCATAAAATGGTATTTACGTGTCTGCCTAGTTCGTGAAACAAAAGTACCCAGACAAAAAATGGGGGTAGATTGGGTCAAACCGAGACGAAAAGTCATGTACTATTTTGCAAGATTCGCAATAGTTAACGAATTATTAATTAATACGTCTGAGCAAATGAGCGCATGAGAAGCGGTAGGCCAAACTAGGCAGACAGGTAAAATACCATTTTATGGCTGGGTACTTTTGTTTCAAACACCCTGTATATATATATATATATAAATTAGACCTAAACGTTATATAACTGGCAACTTTTCAAGTAATTTTCAGGTCTTTTAAGCACTTTTGTGTATATTATTAACAAAATAATGTCAAAAATTTGTTATAAATTAATTCTACATATCACCTGCCAAATGCGATACAAATCCGTAATATGTCACAACAACAGTTTTTAGGTTTGTTTCCTATCGCTGACTGCAATAGTTCAAAAATTGTATATAAATAAACCGTGAAAATTTCGTATGTGCGCAACCAATGCAGCAATAGAAAATAAACTTTTTGTTTCAAAATCGTCTTAAGTCAACAATTTACTGGACTTGACTAAGATTGGCTTAAGATACGGCTTAAGCAATAACTGTGCATCTAATAATGTCAAGTCGCACTTAAGATTTAATTATAAAACGATATGTAAGACGCTTGCAGTTCGCCGCAGGTTAGATCCGCGGTCGCGAACCAGGTCTCGGGTGGTGTCAGGATAGGAAGCGGTGTCCGGGAAGCAGTGAACAGACCCTCGGTTAACGTTAACAAAGACTTCTTTATTCGTGAGCTATACAGCGATGTTACCGCGACTATGGTCGGATGGAAAAGACCTGCGTAGCCGTTGCTACCGGTACGCACTTGGGGTATATGCGCGCCACCAACTCATACGAATCAGCCAATGGCCGCTCAGGGCGTCGCTGGGGCAGTTGCGCGAAGCGCTGGTGTTGATCGGGCGCGAGGCGCGCAAGCGCGGAGCGCCGCGGTGGCGTTGTACTCTCTAACGTGGGAAGCGCGGTAAATTCAAACGCTGGGCGCGACCCACTCTTACGTTTACAGATATTTGCTTATCTAAGCATGGTCTCAAGTTCCAGCTTTTAATTCGGTCTTAAGCAATGTCTATGAAACAATCGTGATCTTGAGAACGAGCTTAAGTCCGTTTTGAAACTCAAGAAACATCTATGAATTCCGCCCTCACTTTTATAGAGCCTTAGGCCGGTATTCATAGTCGGATCTTATTTTAAGTCCGTCTTAAGTAATGTCTTAAGACGCTAATACGGCTCTGTGATTGGTTCATGACATCTTAAGATTGTACTTAAGACGGTCTTAAATATAAGATCCGACTATGAATACCGGCCTTAGACTATGAATACCGGCCTCAGGTCGGTATTCATAGTTATTTAAGACCGTCTTAAGCTCAATCTTAAGATGTCATGAACCAATCACAGAGCCGAATTAGCGTCTTAAGACATTACTTAAGTTAAGACGGTCTTGAAGACTATGGCCGGTATTCATAGTCGGTTCTTATATTTAAGAACGTCTTAAGTACGATCTTGAGATGTCATAAACCAATCACAGAGCCGTATTAGCGTCTTAAGACATTACTTAAGACGGTCTTGAAATAAGATCCGACTATGAATACCGGCCTATGAATACTGGCCTCAGTGTCGCTACTGGGTATAGTTATACCACAGTTATACTGTGGCCTTGGTCGTATTCGTTCCGTGTTCCGTTCCGGCCTCCCGTCCCGTGTATTGTCAATTGTGTCGACGTATCCAAGATGGCGAGTACGGTGAATGAAATCACGGCACAGGTGAACGAAAATATAACGGAATATCAAAATGCAACTACAGCGAGAGTTCCGTCGACGCCCGAGGGAATGGCGATCGCTTACGGCAGTCTCATTATTATGGCCATTCTGCCGATTTTCTTCGGTAGTTATCGTGCGGTCAAGCACCATAAGGAACAGCAGGTTAGCAACGCGTCTTGACATATGTTTAACACATACGTCCTTCCGAAATCTCTTCGTTTCCCGTTTTAACGACAGTATTGTAATCATTTACAAAAGAATTCTTTGTCGTAGTCTCTCTTCGATGTTTATCCCTTTTTCGAACGTAATTCTTCATGAAATCAAGATCCGTTAAGATAAAATATCCAATAAGATCCCATAAAATAATGCGCAACAAGACAGAGAACTGCTGAAATAGTTGCAGCGATCGCAAAATTATCAGTTTTATATGTATTATTTATATAGGTATACGTGTATATTGTCGAATTTCTCTTGTTCGTATGTTTTACATCACTATTTTGTAGCAATTGTATAAAACGAGTGGTGAACAACCTGACACCATGTCTCGCAGAGAAGCTGCCATGTTTCCTCTTATCTCCAGTGTTACGTTAGTTGGCTTATATATATTATATAAGGTAATCGAATATCTGTATATAAATGTTATTTTTGCAAAATATTACTTGAAATGATTTTTAACAGGTATTTGCAAAGGAGTATGTTAATCTGATATTAGCTGGATATTTCTTCTTTCTTGGTATTCTAGCCTTGTGTCATCTTACGAGGTAATTTATAGCGAATTTGGACACTTGCACTAGTGTACATTAAGTGCACACACTAAGGCTTGTTCTTAGTCAATTTTTATATATTTACAGATCATCTTAAATACCTCTTGAAATTCTTCTTATTGTTAGCCAGTAAAATGCAGTTGCTTCATTAAACGTCGAAGTCACGGACTGCCACAAACATAAACAGTTAATTCAATTGGATATTATTTGAACGAAAACATAAGATGGTTGTTTTAATAATCCAAATATTTGGATCAAATAATATCCAATTGAATTAACTGTTTATGTTTGTGGCAGCCCGTGACGTCGACGTTAATTGAAGCACCTGCATTTTTTTTCCGTGCAGTAAAATGATCTGTACAGCATCCATACTGATTATTTTGAACGTGTATTTAAACGATCTGAAATATAAGAACAGATTATAAACAAGCCTTAGTGTGCACTAGTGCAAGCACCCGAATTCGTTATTACTTAGACTTTTGTACAATTATGAATATATTGTTGAAACTCTTCAGTAATTTCAATGAAATATTTATTTTGATTATTGACGAATTTTTTATTATATTTAAATACAAGAAATTCTCAAGTTATAAAATTCCAGCCCATTGATTTCATCGTTGGTGCCTGCTGCAATCCCAAAGACGCAGTATCACATTTTATTTACAAAAGGAAAGGATGATAAAGAGGAGCATATAATTAATTACAAATTTAATCTTCACGACATTGTGTGCCTCGTGTGTTGCTCACTTGTGGGTGCCTGGTATCTTCTGAAAAAAGTAAACGATGAAAAGTTTAATATAGATTTACACATAGATTGATACTTCTTACATCTTTCTTACGTTTCGTGCTTTTTTTTTTCAGCACTGGATAGCTAACAATCTCTTTGGCATAGCCTTTGCCATTAATGGAGTTGAATTGTTACATCTTAACAATGTCGTAACTGGATGCATTTTACTGTGTGGTCTTCTGTTTTATGATGCCTTTTGGGTGTTTGGTACAGACGTAATGGTGACAGTTGCGAAATCCTTTGAAGTGCCCATTAAACTTGTGTTTCCACAGGATCTTTTAGAAAAGGGCTTGAACGCTGGTAATTTTGCCATGTTGGGATTAGGTGACATTGTATTACCTGGTATCTTTATCGCGTTGCTTTTGCGATTCGACAACAGTTTGAGCAGGAAGACCAACATCTACTTCTATTCGACATTTTTTGCATACTTCATGGGATTACTCGCCACCATGATGATCATGCACTTATTTAATCACGCACAACCTGCTTTGCTATATTTAGTACCTGCGTGCATAGGCACACCATTGCTCTTAGCGTTAATCAAGGGAGACCTCAAGGCGTTGTTTTCGTAAGTATTTGCCAAATTCTGATCATTGTACGTCATATTTATTCATTTCTTTATGTCTGCAACAGGTATGAAAGGTTCTTTTTTAATTATGCTTCAGGTATGAGGATCATCCGTCACTACCTATGAACACGGCGCAACAATCAGAACAGACGCAGGTAGAAGCAAAAAAGGATCAGTAATATCCTGATGCATAGAATAAGCTGTGCTATTTGTGACATTCTGTAAAATTATCTTTCAAATTTATCATGCGTATGAAAAAAAGAAAAGGAAATGAGTAATAGTTCATGGTTCAAGCTCAAAACGTACAATCACGCATTGTAAAATACAATAGCTTAACTAAATTTTGCATGCACATGAATTGCAAGATATATTCGTACGGTACAATCCACAATTAGCGTTCGCTGATATCGTTTCAATCTGAAGAGAAAGAATCCAACCTAGAATTTAGGACTGATAACCAAGAACGCCGTTTTATTTGCATGCAAAAGAAATCTTTATCACTCATGTGTGGTATCAACGACCGACATTTTTAGATGAATGAGAAGGCACTGCTGTCCGGAAAACGTTTAAACGATAAAGCAGAATTTCGTTGTTTCATTGTTTTATAAAGATATAGAGGTATAAATATATATAATTACATACATACAGCGAGAGAGAAGGGGAAAGAGAGAGAGAGAGAGAGATTAGAGAATAGAGAATAGAATAATACTTCCAATTGTTGATTTACATTTCGTACGCAATGTGTACGATAGACTGCTATAAAGTCTCCCTGAGTTTTGCAATATGTTATGGTGCGTTGTATAATAAAAATTAATTCGATATGTTTCAATTCCAGTTCCAACTACACATAAGTTTTTACTAACATTCCCCAATTTCTAATAACTTTTTTACCATGTGTGAGTATTGATCGTGAATTATGAATGTAAAAACGATTTTGTTTCCTTGCGGCGCGTTAAACGAATTAATATAAAAAGTATAAGAGGTTATTTCCTATCTACAATTATTACAGAATAAAATATTAAACGTACACCGTTGTATAGTACACATTGTTAATATACATATACTTATTTGTGAGAAATAGATACTTACGTTTTAAATGAATAAAACAAATATCCAGAAATATAATACAAGCTAAGAAATCCATTAAAATTGCATAATCTTTTTGATTCGCGAAAAAAAAACTTGGAAAAAAGAA
The DNA here is from genome assembly GCA_030770355.1 of Harpagoxenus sublaevis. NCBI lineage: Eukaryota > Metazoa > Arthropoda > Insecta > Hymenoptera > Formicidae > Harpagoxenus > Harpagoxenus sublaevis. The sequence continues at coordinate 17,284 of JASTWR010000451.1, forward strand.
ACTGTAACTCTAATGAATGTAAAGGAGGTATAATTGTCACTTTTTATCCACTATTAAAAATTACTAATAAATAATATTGTCACAATCTGCGAAATTTTTGTATTCTGACAGTTCCCTGTTTGACAAAACTTTTTTGTAAACAGATAAATGTTCTGCTATTAAAATCTTACTTAGGTCTAAGATATAGACTATCCTTCCACCCTTGCTCGTATTTTTAATTGTCCATATGTATGTACACACGTATGGTGTATAGTAGAGAAATAGAAACGTTGAGAAACGCTATTTGTTTTCATAACTCGGTAAGAAAAAGTAAGCAATTATAATCACTGATCATTTTATCATCAAATTACAATTCTTTTATTTCTATGATGGAAATACTTTTCCTACAAAAAGATATAAGGTAAACGCTTCTTCTATTCTTTAGCAACACTTTCTATGGCTAAGTTCTCAGCTGTGATTGGCTGCATATCTTTAATCCCATGCTTGGATATCTTTTGAACTTTGAAATTTGGCAAATTAACAATTAATCGCTTCTGAATTTCTCGAACGCATTTCTTCAATAACGTATATGCCTCTTCTTCGGTACAATCTGCAAGAACCGTTTCTATTTGAGATCTTTCAACTGATATTAATTTGTTCGCTGTCTTATTTGTCAATGCCTTACCATATTTGTGATATCTGTCTAAAACAGACATGGAGAACATCCCGCCATATCCGTGAGTCGCATAAGGAACTTTTACGCAGGACGCTAAATAATCGATAAAGTATAATTCTGGTCCTGAATCGTCATCATATCCAGCCAGTAACATATTGACAAAGTATGGAGTCCTGCTTCTAAGGTAATCGGCTAGATTTCTCCTTGTGAAACAAGCCGCAGCTTTGGGGGACAATTCATAGCCATTTCGCATCTTGTACAGCTGAATATTCTTCCCAATGTATTCTGAAAACTGTGTTGTATCGCCCGATTCTCCAGATATCGCCATGACAAGCTTGTCAGAGATCTTGTGGATTTTGTGTTCATCTGTAAAAGAGAGACGTTTGTTAATAAATAATATAATAATTCGTAATGATTTTTATAATAAATAATTTCAAATCTGCATATTTTGCCGGAATCATTATGATTATTATTTTAATCGTTATGACGACAATTGCTGATAACATAACAATGCGATATGTAGTTTAATGTGGAAAACATTATAAATGGCATATTGTTATATATCGCCGTATATAATAACAATATATAATAATGAAACAATTTTTTTACTAAGATATATGTATAATGTATATGTGTGCATCACCAATGACGAGGGTTTCGTGGCAATGTAAAATAAACGTGATAATTTGATAAACATCTTACCGCTTTTCATAACTATAATAGATTGTGCAGTTGTCATATCCGCCGCAACTAGCACGAAATCTTTACACTGAATACCGATTAAGCACTCCATTTCCGTGATACACTTCTGTATCCACCGTCCGAAGAAATGTATGTAATCGACAAACGCAACGAAAATGCCTGTCACGAAAACGGCAAGTTAACCTCTCGAACAGGTAGGCACTTCCTGCTCTCGAAATATATGAAAGGACAAGTGAACTATGGCTGGGCGCATTTTAGCTGTTACTTTAGAGATCCTCTAGTTAGAGATTGGACACCGGGTGAACAACTTTTGATTGGTTCCTTGATCCGCCACATTGTTCAGGACAACTACGAGGGAAATTTAAGTTTTACTTGTTAAATATTCATAAATATACTTAAATAATAAATTAATTTCGTTAAAATTATGAACTATTAAATCAAAACATTACAATTATAATTATTTAACAAAATATTTATATCAACTTTATGCTAAAGCCTTAGGCCGGTATTCATAGTTATTTAAGACCGTCTTAAGTTCAATCTTAAGATGTCATGAACCAATCACAGAGCCGTATTAGCGTCTTAAGACATTACTTAAGACGGTCTTGAAGACTATGAATACCGGCCTTAGTATCCACGATCCAAGAACTTGGTCCGAGATCTCGAACGGAGAAAGAATTAACCAATCGCATTGGTCAATTGGCCGAATTGTTTAAGTCCGATCGGTCAATATTTTCTCTGTCTGAGATCTCGGACCAAGTTCTTGAATCGTAAACACAAGGCTTTACAAATATAATATATATAGCAAGTAAGAAAGAAGGCTTTTTCATTAAAAAACAAGAAGTATAGGTTAAGAGATAGGTTAATAGGTTAATAAAATATCAGATATAATTACCTAACTAATGCTTTCTGTCTTTAATTACTTTTTAACATGTACATACATGTTTCTACGTCGGATGCAAAAATAATATTATTATTTATTAAATTCTTGTAATTTAAAATATAAATAGGAAGATAGAGAATTTTGATAGTGGTTGTATATGTATATTCCGCGCTAGTGTTTGAACACATAATTATAACGTGTTTATTTTTAAATTTTTGTAAAAATCAGATTTTTTTAAAACTTAATATAATCATATAAGAGTTCTTAATTAAATTTATTTTTTGTGTGTTTAAACTACATAAATACTAAATTGATTTAAACATGTTTTTAAAAGCGCGCCATATAGGTATCCTAAACATTATGGCGGACGGGGACGGTGTCCAATCTCTTACTTGAGGATCACTATGGCCGGTATTCATAGTCGGTTCTTATATTTAAGACCGTCTTAAGTTCAATCTAAAGATGTCATAAACCAATCACAGACCCGTATTAGCGTCTTGAGACATTACTTAAGACGGTCTTGAAATAAGATCCGACTATGAATACCGGCCTACGTTACTTTATTTTGAAGCGCCTTTCTATGTCCACAAAATGTGGACATTGAACTACGTAGCCAATATATTTATGAATCCCGTGGATAATGTCCACAATTTTATGGTTCTTTTCCATGCTATGTCCACGACTTTGTGATAATGTTCACGATTTTGTGGTTCTTTTCCGTGTTTCACAATTTTTCAGTTTTCTTGCGTGTTATATTCACGATTTTTTTATTTTCTCCCGAAAAAAACCAAAAAATTGTGAACATAGCACGGAAGAGAACCACAAAAGCGTGGATATAGCACTGAAGAAAACCACAAAATCGCGGCAGGAGGGCCAGATTTCAAATTTGCTATTTGGGGAATCTATGGTCCGTATTCGTAGACATTTCTCAGGCTGCTTTTCCATGTGGGCGTAAGATCCGTACGCCAGCGTACGCGTAACCTGCGTATCCTAGTAATGTCACAGTATAACTATACCCAGTAGCGACACTAAAGCCCCTTGCACAATGCTAGGCAACAGGCAATAGGAACAGGGAACAGAAATCAGAAACCTTGTATTTATGCAGAATAGACGATGACACAGGCAATAAACACAGAATTTCCGTCACGTTGGAAATTCTGTGCCTATTTCCTGTTGCCAACCAATCATATCGTTTGTATTGACAAATTTGAGGTTATTTCCTGTTCCTATTGCCTGTTGCCTAGCATTGTGCAAGGGCCTTGAGTGTCGGCACCTTTGATGTAGAGGGTCCCAGGTCACATGACTCGCCGCCATCTTCTGAGATGTACAAACGCTTAAGAGAAAAAGAGAGGAAAGTATCTTTCTCTCTGTCATACCTACAGGCCGCCATATTCCTAGGTGTACGGAATTTGGAGAAATTGGGAACGTCAGGTGTCACTCAGGCCGGTATTCATAGTTATTTAAGACCGTCTTAAGTTCAATCTTAAGATGTCATGAACCAATCACAGAGCCGTATTAGCGTCTTAAGACATTACTTAAGACGGTCTTGAAGACTATGAATACCGGCCTCAGTGTCGCTACTGGGTATGGTTATACTGTGGTAATGTGTCAAAACTTACGTTATTTAAAAAGTACCCGTTTTACATGGAGCGTATTGCGTTAAATTTCCCGTAAAGCGTAACAATTCTGACCAATGACAGATCAGGCCTTCTGTTGTACAGTCGCGGTCAGAGTAGTTGCAACACTTAAAAAACTAAACTTATTTTTTAAAAACTATAACTATAACTTATAACTATAACTTATTTTTCTAACCTTATTTAAAAAAAAAAGTGTCGCAACTACTCTGACCGCGACCATACAATAGAGCAGAAATGCTAAAGTGATTCTTGATTGGTGGTTAATATTTAAAAGCGTATTGCTAAATACGCGCCATGTAAATGCCCTAATTAGAGCACACTTGACGGGAAGTCGGCGAAATGTCGACTTCCCGGAAAGAAAAAGGTAAAATCTTTTATACAGGGTGTTTCAGAATTGCATGGCACTATTGTAGGGAAATATTTTCTAGATCAAAATAAACAAAAAAGTTTATATAAACATATGTCCTAAACCTATTTATTAGAAATATATTAAAGAGTAAAGATTATATTTAACAGTAAAACATTTAGGGCCAGTTTTTCAACAGTTGCTTATAACTTTAATCTTAGCTTAACTCATTCTTCGTCTCTTTCTAACTATCCCTTTTAGAAAAAGATAAAGAGTGAGTTTAGCTAAGCTTCAGTTTAAACAACTATTGAGAAACTGGCCCTTAAAGTATGTTTTCGAAGTGGCCGCCGTTTTGTTGAGCAGCATTCATGCACAATTCAGCACAACCCAAGGAACAGACCAAAGTCAACAGATAGTCAAAATGACTATATTTTGATTCAAAATAGTCACGCATTGTCTGTATGACGAAAAATTGACGGTCACAATAAAGTCAAAATTATATAAAAATATTTTACCATCATTTTACCATTGTTTTGACGACATTTTGACTTTATTGTGACTTTCACTGTTCTATCTATAGTGCATATGCTGCAATGCCGAAAAGATAACTTCTCAAAATCAGTATGCTTGAAAGTTACTTTTCGATGATTTTACCTTAATAATTTTATACGTGGAATAATAAAAGGAATCGAATAATATAAAAAAACAAAAAAATTAATTTAAAAAAATTTATTGCAATTTGTGGACAAACTTAATTTTGAAAAATTACAAATGTAAAAATTAATATTATTATCCAATTTCTTTGATTATTCTATATGTAAAAGTATTTAGGTAGTCATCGAAAAGTGAATACTTTACAAGATATTTCATATTTTATATTATAAATATCATGACAAAATATGAAATATCTCAGTAAATTCTTAACAAAAAAAAACTTTATTATAATGTTTTAAAAACGTCGTGACAAGGGCTACAAGAATATACAATAAAAATAGAGGCTTCTATATAAAAAATTTAGATCAAAAGCATCTTAAATTTTTTAAATAAAACACCATTGGGGGTTAAATAAAAATTAGATTTTATTGCATATTCTTGTAGCCCTTGTCGAGACGTTTTCAAAACACTATAATGCAACTCTCTTTCGTTAAGAATTTTCTGGGATATTTTAAATTTTGTCATTACATTTTTAATATAAAATATGAAATATTTCGTAAAGTATTTACTTTTTGATGACTTTACCTTAATACGTTTATACGTAGAATAATGAAAGTAATCGAATAATGTAAAAAAAACAGAAATTAATTTTAAAAAATTTGATTGCATTTTGTGGACAAACTTAATTTCGAAAAATTACAAATGTAAAAATTAATATTATTATTAGATTATTCGATTTCTTTGATTATTCTATGTATAAAAGTATTAAGGTAAAGTCATCGAAAAGTGAATACTTTACAAGATATTTCATATTTTATATTAAAAATATCATGACAAAATTTAAAATATCTCAGTAAATTCTTAACAAAAGAGAACTTTATTATAGTGTTTTAAAAACGTCGTGACAAGGGCTACAAGAATATGCAATAAAAATAGGGTCTTCTATATAAAAAATTTAGATCAAAAGCACCTTAAATTTTTTAAATAAAACACCATTGGGGGTTAAATAAAAAATAGTTTTTATTGCATATTCTTGTAGCCCTTGTCGAGACGTTTTCAAAACACTATAATGCAACTCGCTTTCATTAAGAATTTCCTGAGATATTTTCAGAAAGATGCACGGTAGCTCATCTTTCCGTGGTAGCTTGCGATGACACCGATAGGTGGCGCATAATGGTGTGATTAACTCGTAAGAAAGTTTCAGTTGAGAGCGAATATAAGCAGATTTAGGCGAAGCAAAATCATAACATCAGCAAGACATATATCTTTGCCAGCAACATTGCTGCGATGATATAAATATATAAGACCATATTCTCCAAAGTATGGTATGTTTTTCAAATATTAAATAACTTTCAAATATAAAACAATATTATTTCTTCAAATCTTAAATTAACATTCAACGAACACTCGGAGAACTTCAACATGGGTACAGTAAGACTTTTTCTTGACGTCAATAAGTAGTCAAATTTTGTAACGAAAAATCGTCATGTTGACTTTTTCTGCCGTGATGTAACTATGACGTCAAAATGACATCAAAATGATGTTATTTTGACTGCGATGTGTTCCTTGGGAATATACATATATGTTGCAGGGTTATTGCAAAATCAGTCTTTTTGCAAAAAGGCTAGCCTTTTTGCGAGAGCATTTGATCGTTTCTTTAATAAGACTAACGTATTTTAGACTTTTTGCAAAGTACCTAGCCTAGCACCAGCCCATGTGTGCCAAAAAGCCTAAAGTGCGTTCAGTCTTATTTGGGAAACGATCAGTGCTTTGCAAAATGCCGGCCTTTCGCAAAGAGGCTAGTCTTTTTGCAAAAGGGCTAATTTTGCAATAAGCCTGCGACATATATATGTTTCTCTGGCACATCTTATGGCATCTAACATGTGTGATGCCATAAGGGTTGGTTTATAATAGCCGTAACCGTTAACTTAGGCTGGTGCCGTAAAAGTTGGAAGATAGGAAACGGTGGTACAGGTTTCCTATCTTCCAACTTTTACGGCACCAGCCTAAGTTAACGGTTACGGCTATTATAAACCAACCCTAAGACTATAATTTTTTATAGGGTCGGATGAAGTCTTTAGTTTATTGTAGACCTATATATTGGCACGCAAGGAAAATTAAGAAATCGCATAAGTCCCGGTCTACAATAGATGTTTTAAGCCCTAAGCTTTAAGAAATTGATCAATCACAGTCGATTATTCTCCTCAAATTCGACTGTGATTGATCAATTTCTTAAGGCTTAGGGCTTAAAACATCTATTGTAGACCGGGACTAATGGAAACTGTAGCAACCATCAGGAATGAAAAACTGGCCCTAAATGTTTTACTGTTAAACATAATCTTTACTCTTTAATATCTTACTAATAAATAAGTTTAGGAGGACATATGTAATTCTTTATAAACTTTTTTGTTCATTTTGACCTAGAAAATATTTTTCTATAATAGTGCCGTGCAATTCTAAAACACCCTGTATAATAATACAATATTAAATTTATATTATATGTATATATCGGATAGTGCTTTAAATATTTACATTACAGACGAATAAGAGAGGAGAAAGAAGAGGAAGAGGAAGATGAAGAGGAGAGTCGAGAGAGAGAGAGTGATTGATTGATTGATTGATTGATTAGGTTTATTTATGCCCAAGCGTAGGCTAAAGGGCAAAGAAACAAAATAGCAGGAGACATAGAATGCAACATAACAGTAGCTAAGAAAATAAAGCAGAAACAACATAACCGTAATAGAAAAGATAAGCTGAGTTACATACATATTGCTTTCCAATGTAATACTTAAAACTAATATTAAACTAGAAGAAAAAGAAAAAGCAAGAATAAAAATGTTAACTTAAAATAAAACTAAGAAACAATTGAAATACGCAACGCAACAAACTTATAAGTATAATTATTTGTATAACGCAATGTGACTTAAACTAAGATAATTATTTGTATAACGCAGCAAACTATAGATTGTCCGACTAGACGATGATAACATAGCACCATTACAATTTACACAGAAGGCCAAGAGTATCAAACAGATTCAGATGAAAGTAGAAACAAGCGGAGAAGGTCTTTAAAGGATGCAAGAGAAGAAGCTGATATTATGTTGTTAGGAAGAGTGTGCCAAAAACGTATTGAAGAAAGGCGAAAGGAGAGAGAGAGAGAGAGAGAGAGAGAGAGAGAGAGAGAGAGAAGAGAGAGAGAGAGACTGAGGGAGGGAGTGATAAAGAGATAGAGAGAAATAGAGAGAAGACCGTGATAACGCGTTCATCCGTAATTCTTTTACTCTTTGTCATTAAGATATCACATAGTTAAACAAGACGAATAAGAAAAAAGGAAGAAGAAGAGGAAGAAAAAATCGAGAGAGAGAGAGAGAGAGAGAGAGAGAGAGAGAGAGAGAAATTAAGAATACCTTGGTAATCAACGTGATAATAGGCATGTAATTTTATATATGTATAAAGAGTTACATGTATAATTTTTTTACGAGGCTTTTAATTCATTGTTGAGAATGTATTTAGATTTTTGTGAAAAATATAAAATTAATTTAAATAAAATTTTTTTGTATAAAGTCACTAAAAATGTTATGTCTTTATAATGACTTAAATAAAATGTTTATTAGCATCAAAGTTAAATTGATTATCGATATAAGTAGGGGGAGGAATTTTTACTATTCCAACGGAAGCTGTGTTTTAAGTCCAATAAATTATCGGCGCGTGGTTTACTAACAATAAGTTGGAAATACGAGTACTAAATGCACACAGAAATATTATTAGACTGCTAAGATCCACTTGGACCGTAAATGGCGTTTCCTTTAAATTGATTTGAAAATTATTTTAATTAAATCCTTAAAATAATTAAGAAAATTCGTTGTTAAATTGCTTAAAATTGGAATTAAAGTAAAAAATAAGATATGACCTTGGCTTATTATAGTTAAAACTATCTTCAATTATTCATGAGTAGGAATGGATAGTGATCATATCAAATATTTTTTGTAATTCCATTAAATTCAATTCTAATTTTAATACAATTAGTTTAATTTTTATTAGGCAAAATAAATAATGGTTTGTTTCTTCTTCGGATTAAGTATGTTTTTCTTAAAACAATTAGATTACTCAAAATGAAAAATACACTACTCAACAAAATTAAAGGATTACTTAAAAACAGCGCTCAAAAGGTACCAAATTCAAAGTTACGTATCTTTGTGAAAAATTGTGTTTTAAACGACCCAACTGCCCATATTTATTAATAAATTCACAACGTTTCGGCCATGGGTTTTGGCCCTTCTCAAGTGAGAGTATATATTGCAGACTTTACATTGGTAATTGTCTAAAAAGGTTCGGAATTATGAACTACACAATACAATAAAATAAAATTCTTACAATAGAAAATAATAAAATAAAATTCTTACAAGTTTACGCGTCAAATATTAAGTAAAATTAGCGCGGACATCGAGATGATCAAGAAAACTCGTGTTAAAAAGCACGTCCGTATCACTCCATGACTCACAGCTAAATGTTTGAAGTTAAACCGTTAGTGTCAAGGAGTTATAAATAAGGAGAAATAAAATAATAAACAGTCAGAGAATTACGTGGTCCTTATTATTCTGTTATAGATCACGTTTAAATTATCCGTGTCTCTCTGTAAATTAATCGTGTCGTGAAATTTCTTGATAAACGAGCATTGAAGCTTTTCAAAGCTGAGGATGTAAGCTTTATAAGCGTTTCTCTGCGAAGATTTTACTACAAAGTGCTAATTTAAAGTAGACCTTGCAGAATTGAAGAATAAACTTCAACTTTGATAGCGTGTACGGGGAGAACAAAATTTATTCTCCAAATTTTATTGATTGTATCGTAAAATTTAACATTTCCTCTTTAAAATGCTTTTTTAATAATGGCGCTACCATTTTTTTTTCACTGAGTTATAACGATTTGAAGTGAGTAGTGCATTTTAAGGTTTTTTAAAAATAAACTGTATTGTGCCGCCGGTATTAGCATTATCATAACGAGCCTTAAAACATTCGAAAGCTGAAGGTTCAAGCTTTAAAATGCTTTTTTAAACATCGTTCTGCGATCATTTTTCACAAAGATACGTAACTTTGAATTTGGTGCTGATTTTAAGTGTTATGGATCAATAAAAATAATTTCTTAATTAAACTCCTATTGTATATTTATATAATATAATTTTATTATTGTCAAAGAAGTTTAGTATACAAATGTATCGTTATATACCTAAGTATTTTAACATCCCTGAGTACGCAAAATTTCATATCTCGATATTCGTAGGATTTAAATACCTTCATTTTAGAACAATTGTAGCCTCGACATATTCTTATTAGAAATTTTCTTTTATGTATTAAAACTTTTGTCATGAATTATTACACAGGTTTTGTCAATAAAATATTTATTGCCAATACATAAATTTTTTTTAAAACAAACCGCTTGTTACAAGCAAAGTTTTAATCAGATTCAAAGACCAGCGACGAGTACGTGAATTTAGGTGTTAATTGATTTATTGAAAGAAGACTAATTAAACATTGAACATATCCAAACGTTTCAACTTTACTCATTGTTAGTCTTTATCAGCGGTAAATTAATTAGATATATAAACATTGAAATAAATAAAGTGATACAAGGATTGATGTGCGTATTTATAATAAAATAATCATACATAATAAAAGTAAAGAGATATCAAAATCAATGCTAAAATCACACTTTTGACGTAGTACTACGTCTTTCTCGACAGTGGGTAGGGGGTAACATTAAGAGCACAGATGCAACGACAACATATGTCACACTTTGAACGTTTATATCTTCGAAACTAATAATTATAGAGTAATGATTAATACGTCATTAGATAGCTTATATAGTCCCATTTCCTCTCGAAAATATCGAAATTCTTAAAAAGCTTTCTCGCAATGAGGAAGCCAAACAATTATAAGCAAATAATTATGCTCAAGACTCAACCACGGCCAATGTATGTTCTTTTTTTGGCAATTTAATATTAATTATTGGCAACTTTTCTAATTTCATTATATTCTTTAGTCTTTTCTACCCCTATTTCATATATAACGCTTTAAGATTTGGTTGATTAGACCCAGCTTTATTAAACTTCTATGTATGTACGTATTCCTCGCAAATTTTAACGTATCTAACTCAAGAACTAACCAAATTTTAAAAATTTATATATGAAATAGGGGTAGAAAAAACTGAAAAATATAATAGAATTAGAAAAAATGTTAATATAATAAAATAGTGTGCAAATTAGAAACTTGTTCATTGCTTCCTCATCATTTTTTCGCCTATATATAACTCAAGAACTAATCAACCAAATTTTAAAGAATTATATATGAAATAGGGGTAGAAAAGACTGAAGAATATAATTGAATTAGCAAAAAATTGCTAATATAATAAAACAGTGTACAAATTAGAAAGGGTATAGCAGGATAAGAGGGGAGCTAGCGGCCCCCAAACAAAATTAATTTGGATTAGGGGCAACTTGAAGGTATCATTGAAAACATTATCTGTGGAGAATTCCATATCTCTATCTCACCCCATTGCCGGAATATCATAAAATACGTATTTCTCACATTTTATTTTTTTTCTCCGCCGCTATTATAGATATCGAGATGAGCTTTGTCTCATATCGTAAATCATTTAAAGCACTATCAAACACGTTTTTCTTTAGAATTTGTCACGCTAAAACTCGACTTGCAGAATCGTTTAAAATATTTAAGAATTTTTTTCGCACGCTTCTTAAGAGGTGAAATATTGGAAAAAATTTATAATGTATGTTACATAAAAGACTATCTTCCAAATTTTTTTCAGATTTTTTTAAACACGGCGCCATATTTAAAGAAATTGGAATTTATTTTTTTTTATTGTTCCGTAATAATAAAGTAAAGTCAATAAATATATTGCGTCATATTCGTTAACAGCACGGCGTCATAAATGGTTTCCCACCTGAAGATTGTCACGTCCGATCGTATATAGAAAGATATATAATTATTGTCAGGTAAAAATACTGACTGACCAACATATATAAATGGCTTATATTCGCAGATTAGCAATAGTAATATAACCCGGCGAAAAGTGCTTTGATATTTTCTACAACAGCTGCGTTTTAATATTTGTTAACAGCACGGCGTCATAAATGGCTTTTCACCCGAAGATTGTCACGTCGAACTCGACGTGACAATCTTCAGGTGGGAAACCATTTATGACGCCGTGCTGTGTAACAAATATTACGCAATATACAGGGTGTTTCAGAGCCTCTGCACCAAACTCTGAGGAACGATAGGTTTCGCAGAATGGATCATTTTTTGTCAAGCAACCCATGTCCTCTGACGCGTCGTTTAGGAGCTACGCGACCGCAAAGACAAGTCTTAGGTGGCATGTATTACAATTATAAGATAAATTTTATTTATTTATTTTTTCAAGTACAATTGCAGACAGTTTACGGAATATTAAATTAGAATAATCGCCATAACGGTCCAAGCTTTGATCTTAATAGCATAATATTATTTTATTGTGTGATACACATATTATCCCCTCTTTCTCTTTAGTTAAATCAATTTTTACCTCCAACTTTTGAAAACTGTGCGCCGACTAGATTTGTCAGAGTTAAAAACACAGCCCCTGTTGGAAAAGTTGGAATTGGAACGACGCCTGCACGGAGAGCGGGAGGTTCCAGGTTCAAACCCTGGCTGGGGTTATATTTTTCGCAATAATTTCTTTAACATCATAAGTTAAATCGTTTCGCTATTCCAACAGGGGCTGTGTTTTTAAGTCTGACAAATCTAGTCGGCGCACAGTTTTCAAGAGTTGGAGGTAAAAATTGATTTTACAAAAGGGAGGGAGGGCATAATATGTGTATCACACAATAAAATAATATTATGCTACATCGAATAACTTTAGTCTTTAATATTGTTTACGGAATATATTTAAAGTGTCTACCGTGAACCTGATTGCATTCTGCGTTACAGTTGGCCTCTTGCTGCTATCTTCGTTGCATTGGTATTGCATTCTGTAGCGCAGAATGCAATCGGGTTCAGGATAGACAGTATAGACACTTTGAACATTTTCTGTAAACTGTCTGCAAGTGTACTTGAAAAAATAAATAAATAAATTTATCTTATAATTGTAATACATGCCATCTAATAAGACCTGTCTGTGCGGTCGCGTACCGCCTGACCGACGCGTCAGAGAACATGGGTTGCTTGACAAAAAATGATCCTTTCTGCGAGACCTATCGTTTCTCATAGTTTGGTGCAGAGGTCCTGAAACACCCTGTATTTATTAATTTTACTTTATTATTACAGAACGATAAAAAAAATAAATTCCAAATTTTTAAAATATAGCGCCGTGTTTGAAAAAATTTGAAAAAAAATTGGGAAGATAGTCTTTTATGTAACATACATTATAAATTTTTTCCAAGATTTTACCTCTTAAGGAGCGTGCGAAAAATATGTTTAAATATTTTAAACGATTCTGCAAGTCGAGTTTTAGCGTGACAAATTCTAAAGAAAAACGTGTTTGATAGTGCTTTAAATGATTTACGATATGAGACAAAGCTCATCTCGATATCTATAACAGCGGCGGAGAAAAAAAATAAAATGTAAGAAATACATATTTTATGATATTCCGACAATGGGGCGAGATAAAGATATGGAATTCTCCACAGTTAATGTTTTCAATGATACCTTCAAGTTGCCCCTAATCCAAATTAATTTTGTTTGGGGCCGCTAGCTCCCCGCTTATCCCGCTATACCCTTTGTACATTGCTTTTTTCACTTATATATGTATAACTTAAGAACTAATCAACCAAATTTTAAAAGAATATATATGAAATAGGGGTAAGAAAGACTGAAGAATATAACAGAATTAGACAAAAATATCAATATAATAAAAAAGTGTGCAAATTAGAAACTTGTTCATTGCTTCCTCATCATTTTTTTCGCTTATATATAACTCAAGAACTAATCAACCAAATTTTAAAGAATTATATATGAAATAGGGGTCGAAAAGACTAAAAAATATAATTAAATTAGCAAAGAATTGCTAATATAATAAAACAGTGTACAAATTAGAAATTTGTACATTGCTTTTTTTCGCGTAGCTCGTAGGGCTACGTCAACTGTCCTTCGCTGAATACTTTAACATGAAATAGTGACAGTAGACGTAGTTCTACGTTGTTGATTGCGGCACAGTTGTTACTGTGCCCGTTTGATTTTTATCAGCAGTATAAAATAGTGAAAAATAACATCTTTGCCTCTGCATATTGTAAGTCACATAATACATATAATTATGCAAATTTCAGCGGTTGTGTGCGCGAAAAATTGTCGTATTTAAAAAATTTTTTTTACATTTTAAAGGGTAAAGTCTCTACTTTAAGAAACTTTTGTTAGATTTAATTTTATCCTCTCCTCCTTCCGTCATCTCTTCAAAAGTAAGGACGTACGTGTTTTCTCTCCAAAAAATTGCACAGTTTGACGCACTCTACACGACGAGAATTTTTCCTTATATTTTACTGCAAAATTTACTACAAATTTTATCTAATAATATATATAATTATTAATAATTATATAAATTATTTTATATAATTTATTACGTAGGGTAGATATTAATGAGAGTGAACTCATAAAATTCTTTGAAACCGTGTTGTCCGGCGCTTACCATGATTTTCAGGGTAAATTGTAAGAGAAAATTCTTTCTGTGTACGAGGTAAAATAAATTTTTTTTGCAAATGTCATGATAACCATCGTAAAATATGGACTTTTACCTGCAAAATAAAAAAAATTAAGATTTGTACGATTTTTTTCGTGGAGTTACGGCGTATCAAAGATGGATGTGTAAAATAGGCCGATTTTTGTATAAAAGTCTAACGTAATTTATACATGTAATCTTATGTTTTTTTTGGGTTGTTGAATATGATGGTAGCATTTTTATCCGTCTAAACCCGTGGAAAAGTGACTTATTTCGAGTTTTCGACCCCTTTAAAGCGAATTTCAACCACAAAATAAAAGTCACTTTTAATTTAAAAGTGACTCATTTTAAATTTAGACGGATAAAAATGCCACTATCGTATTCAACGACCCAAAAAAAACATAAAATTACATATATCTTTACGTTACACTTTTTAGGCAAAATTTGGCCTATTTTACCCACCCTCTTCTTTGATACGCCGTAACTCCGCCAAAAAAAATCGTACAAACCTTAACTTTTTTAATTTGCATGTAAAAGTCCAAATTTTACGATGGTTATCATGACATTTGCGAAAAACTTTTATTTCACTCCGTAGAGTGCATCAAATATACAATTTTTTGGAGAAAGAACACGTCCTTACTTTTGAAGAGCTGACGGAAGGGGAAGAGGATAAAATCAAAATCTAACAAAAGTTTCTTAAAGTCGACTACTTACTCTTTAAAATAAATTTTTTTTTTAAATATGACAATTTTTTGCCAAGATACGCTTATTTGAAATTATACGCATTGTGTGTTGCAATAATTTTTTTGACCAGTGTATTTAAATAATAATTGACGCGCTCGTGTGCGTGCGCTTGTGCGTGTGCGCAATTTAAAATTCTAAATTTTTGTCAAACTTGTCGAAGATTCTCAATAGAGTGAATTACACGTACCCCGCGTGGCTGCATGACTGTGCCTGACTAAAAAGAACCAAAGTATACATCGACGATTTTATGAAATCCTGTATTCCCGAGCAAGATCTTGAAGCTGAACAATTCTTTCTTTCACTCATATGGCATTCATGGCATTTTATCGCATACCAAAAGGATCGTTGTCGCTTGTCAGAGATAGGTGATAGGTGATAAGTGATACTCGCGTGCATATGTATGCATACATTTACGTGAGCGTAAATCCGCCCGCCACGTACTGATCCCGCTACATAGCTAAAGTTTTCTGTGTCGAATAGCTGTAGTGGCCGCTCTTGTCTGCTACTCTTTGCCGAGGCACATGTGAACTGAGAACGCCCGCGGAAAATCGTAGATCGTGCTTTTTATAGCTAAATTAATATACCGCACACTGTACTACTATTTAAACTAATTAAAATGAAATAGGTACCTATATGTGTAAAATTTGGCAAAAACGAAAAGGGAATGCAAGCTAGTGCAGCGATAAAAACAAATTTCGTTACTTATATACATGGGCTCTTTTAACTTCCGATCATTAATCGCGAACGAATTTTGATTCCTTAAAGTTCGAGAGTAAAACAAAGAGTAAAGCTATCGAAATAATGAACGAGTTCAAGTATATCGCTGTGTATCAAGTGTATTAACTATACGTTAATTATAATGATTAAAATAGTATAAAGATTATATTATACAGGGTGGTCCTGAAATAGTTTGTCAAAATCAGGGATTGGATTGGGCTCGTCATAAGGATGAAAAAAAGTTTTTATAAACTTTAGTCCAAAAACGCATCCCGCAGGAGTTACGACTTATTTAATTATTAATACCTGATTCAGAAAAATGGAAGGCCATGAAAGAAAAGAACTTTATTTTTATTTATAGAAGTTGTTGAAAATGTCCACCGTTAACTAAAATACCTACACGCTTACGTGATGATCGTATTATTAACAGCCGCGAAATTATAAGAAATACGCCTGGAATCTTTGAGCGTGTTTAGACAGTCAATGGTTAAATGGATGGAAGCGTGATAGTTAACGGTGGACATTTTCAACAACTTCTGTAAATAAAAATAAAGATTTTCCCTTTCATGGCCTTCCATTTTTCTGAATCAAGTATTAATAACACTAGTTTACAGCCAAAATGTACATTCAATGCCACTATTTTTTTTCCTATGCATTTTGGCCCGCTAAACTCGGAAATCACATAGAAAAATTTTTTTATGGATTGGTTTATTTGGTTTTTTGATTTTTTGTACCTTCACTCAATTGCTCATAACTCCGGTATTTATCCATAGATTTTCTTCCTCAATAGCTTATTTTCTTCGTAAAAGTACGACCTATACGTAAACAATAAGAAACTGGACATAATTTGACGTTTTCTATTTTTGCATGGCGATAGAGTGAATTTTCTATTTTTATTTATAAATTATAAAAATAGAAAATTCACTCTATCGCCATGCAAAAATAGAAAACGTCAAATTATGTCCAGTTTCTTATTGTTTACGTATAGGTCGTACTCTTACAAAGAAAACAAGCTATTGAGGAAGAAAATCTATGGATAAATTCCGGAGTTATGAGCAATTGAGTGAAGGTACAAAAAATCAAAAAACCAAAAAAACCAATCTATAAAAAAATTTTTCTATGTGATTTCCAAGTTTAGCGGGCCAAAATACATAGAAGAAAAATTGTGGCATTGAATGTACAGAAAATTTTTTTTATTTTGTAAACTAGTGTAATTAAATGAGTCGTAACTTCTGTGGGATGCGTTTTTGGACTAACGTTTATGGAAAATTTTTTTAACCTTATAACGAGCCCAATCCAATCCCTGATTTTGACCAACTGTTTCAGGATCACACTGTATATACACAAAGTTCCCTAAGAAATCGATCTACGAGTATGCCAGTCTATTTTATTCGCAGATGCTTTGACGAAAATTGATGGCATCAATTTTCTCTCGACAAAAATTTTGTCATGAGAGACACCAATGTTTTTGAATAACTAATTTCAGAGACTGAAAGAACGTTTTAAAAAGTTCTTCGCAAAAGAGAATCATACATATACATATACCTATAATATATCCTTTATAAAGCTTTAAGGGAGAGGAGAGATAACGCAAATACGCCGCGCGCGTCAAGTATATTATCGTGAATCGAGTCATCTCTCAATATAGGTATTAATCTTAGATATCTTGCCTTATCGGAATCTTAAATAAGAAGGTTTAATTGCGAGGGTGTGTGTGCGCCCGCTCGTGTACATACAAGAATGTGAAATATTGAAGAATTGCGACGTTGCGCATCGCACGTCGCCAATTTTCCGGATACATATGTATATGTCACACGAATGATTGCGCGCGTGACACATCACATGGCGCATTCAGCCACGGAAACGGACACATTTTTGGAAAGTAACGCTTAACCTGGAAACTCGCTAAAACGAGGAGAGTCCATCGTGCGGAAACAGAGCGTGTTGCGCGAGCGATTACTAAAAGACAAAAACACGCAGTTTAAAGACGTATGCACTCTACAATTTGTTTTCGTCCATGATATGCTCGCGAATGCAAACTCGTTATGCGTTAATCCGAAATGTTCGTTAATCGGTCGATCAGTTCGTCCGTTACTTTCAATCGCATCAATCTCACCGCATCGATCAAAACAAAATCACGACGCATCGTCGATGATGCACGCGCAATTTATTTCGACACACAGTCGAGCGGTCGAGTGATCGAGTGTTTAACTTGGATTTCGATGGTTTAATCTTAATCGCAATTTCAGCGCGATTAAACCTTAACGGAGACAGAATTGATTCTAGAAGTCGTAGTCAAATATACATAATATTATACAAAATACACGTTTGTGAGATATTGCGAGGCAAAATAAACAGACAAATGAATAAATTATACTAATAATTTATGAGTGTAAAAGTCGACAGATCAAGAATCAAGACCTCTTTTTTGACCGTAGTCGAGACATTTGGGGACTCAAAGATGAGTATATCCTTTTCGGATTATACTTGCTCGTGTCCAAGTGCAATCTCGCGGCGGTCGAACTCTCGACAACTTGCGAAACTTGCCGCGCATCCGCGAAGGCCGTCCGCCGCTGCGCCGCGTCGCGCCTCGCACCGTTCCGTTACGCTCCATTCGGACCCATTCGCGACTTGTAATACGTTCACTGAACTTGCCGCGATCATGAACCGTGCCAACGATTGCAGAGCAGAGGGAGATATTTCGCTGCGATCCGGGTGGCAGCGGCACCGGCACCGGCAGCGGCAGTGGCAGCGGCAGTGGCAGCGGCAGCGGCAGCGGCAGCAGCAGCGACGCGCCCGCGCCGGATTGATCTGCGGCACGCGATTAGCGAGATCCTCCTAATAAGAAGAACCGACGCAGCATCCCGCTACTGAAACAGTTATGATGGATCGCCAGCACTTTTTCCATTAGCCGTAAACACGCGTCCGTTTACGCGCGTCCATTACGCGCGTCAACGTACGTACGTTCTCGATACGATCGTAAACGAGAAGGAGACGTATACTTATGCACGTTTACGCGTACGATAAATGCGCGAAACCAATAAAGCTGCGAAAGAAACAAGCGCGCAAGATTATGCTTGATAACGCGATCGAAAATTGGCGGAACGCTTCGCGTTTCACGTTCGCTTCCGCGATCGCCCGCGCGACCGCGTTTAATAAGGGATGCGAGCGGCAAACATCGGAGAGTTTATACTATAACGATAATAAGCGAGAGAATAAATCTTTGGTTAATTTGATTGTATCAACTGTATGTGCGTGCGTGCGTGCGTTTGATGCACGCGCCGAGAGAGTCTACTCATCTACTGATAACTTCAAGAATTTCGCTATTCCCTTCTAGATACACACGGGTTAAAAAGAAGCAATAAATGTAATAATCACTTGCGGCACCTTCGCCGCGAATGGATTACTCGAATCTCGAAAGAACATCCGCGATCTGGTAATTCTCCCTGAGGACACACGCTCACGCTTATATTATACCTATAAACGACAGAGAGATATATGTATCAAGTATGTGTGTGTGTATACATGGTGTCGTGATACCGTCTCATATAAACATGTCTCATCGTGCGTATACGTGTATAAGTACGTCTCTGAAAGTTTCATGCGGCATCAATAAGTATCGATACATGAATCTAGTCTCCCGCTGTAGATGAAATACATAGAAACGAAAACAATGATACTGATATTGATACATTACATATCTCTGTGTGTGTAGCCCGCTTTAATGTTGAAAGTCAGACAAAGAGACTTATTTAATCAAAATTTCTCTCAATTAAGATGATATACAATATAGAATCAGCGCCGATTTGTCAATTTCTTTTAAATATTGTTTGCGAGTCTTTTGTACATTATTTAAACGTGTACGACTACGCTCTAAGCGAATTGTGAGCAAAATTAATGCAGTATGCGTATGATACGATAACGACGCCAATAATATAATAATTATAGGACCTAAACCTTTAGGAGCATCGAATATGCGATATGTGACACAAATGTCGCTACAAACGCAACCATGTCGCGTAGCGATACACCGTTGCGAAAAAGGAATTTGGGATAGATGAAAATTTGGTATCGGAAGCTGCGAGATAGAGCGATTTCGAAGTCGTACCGTAACATCGCAAAGTCGTCGACTCAAAATGTTTTTTCTCTGCACCGAAGTGCAAATACTGGAAAAAATACTCTTCGTTCACGTAGACGACCTTTCGGAATTCTGACCAATCAGTCCAGTGCGCGATTGGATAGTTCCATTGAAAATGGTAGCAAAGATGAGTGGTCATTGGCCGAACGGTTTACCCCCACGTGTGTGCTCGCAGGCTATATAGAAGACCCCACGAGGAATTTCATCTTCAGAACTGAGAGTCAGTGTCACGGAAATCCACCGGGAAGAGTAACTAAACTAACAATAAGTAAGTAACATAGTTTTTTTCATTACTCTCGGACTTGCGGGGGTTCACCGGATCGCTTGTATATTCGAGATTGCTTTTGTTGGGTTTCCGCTCCGAAATGAGAGATTATCAGATTATGTTAAAAATATCATTAATTGTACGATTCCTTTTTAAATTCCTAGAAATAGTAAAATTTGTCATTTTATTTTATTTATCTATTTACTCTCGATCAAAAATAGCTGTAGCAAACGCAAACGTGTGCATTTTGCCAAATGCTTCGTTAAACTCGAAAAAATGCGACTGATCTAAAGAGCAATTAATTAATTATATGATCTTTGTTATTTGTGTCACATATACATATATTCCTACTATACATTCGACATATCTTATATTACTCAAAATGTTTCCCTACGTAATATTTATTATATTGTAATATATTTTAGTTACTCATTATAATCGAATTATTTCTACAAGTAAAGGTAAAATGGTATTTGTTTATCAAATGCTAATTTGCAACATTTCGTCAGTGTCTATTCAACCAATACTTAATTTTTTATTATTATTATTTAGTATAATCTAATTGTTGTTTTATTTATTATTTACTTAATTATTCTTACTTTTACTTATTATACATATATGTAGGTATAATATTTATCAAACTTCGCGCTTTCGCAAGAGGTGGAAACTTTCTTTTAAAAGTTATCCCTTACTCGCACATAGTGATCAACATCGGGATAATTGTCTCAAACGTTTCTTCCATGGAATTGTATAAATAAAATTGTATAAATAACACGTAAATGTTTTTTATCACGCGTTAATCAGTTTTTCTGACTTAATTTTTATCGCTCGAAATTGTCATTGCAGAATCACTCGCAATGACATCGTGACAAATTTTTGCAAATTTTTTTGTACGCCGGGGTTATCGCGCGCAATCAAAGAGAAAATGTTTGTCGTCAGGTGTAAAGGTACAGTTAGAAACTCGTTTTGTAATTTTTTCGCCGTACCGTATACCGTTTTCCAAAGGCGCGCCACGCATCGTTTCTCGTCGTCAGTGAGAGCAATCTCTCGCATTGCTTTCACAAATGTCACTTTGTTACCCTCGTCATCACCGATATTAACGTTATTTAATTCATGATTGCATCATTAATTCTGTTCACGATTCTGTACGAATCGAATTTGTGCATTACCTAAAAATTTACGGCAACGTTTGTCGCCTATGAGAAATATCAGCATATATCTTTGTCGATATCTTTTTGATAAAAAGAAACGAACACAAAATGTCTAACTAAAAATTTTCTTCATATTTTAGATAAAATATCTAGATAAAATACGGGCAGTGCTTTGAAGATCAATACACATTGTTTTATTTCTCGATTGCTCTTTATTACTTACAGTTTGACAACTCCAAGTTGATATGAGAGCTTTCCCAAAGCTTTCAAGAAAAGTAGTCAGTACAACAATAATTATGTGATATAAAAAAGTTTTTGATACAAAACAAATTTTTAGCACGTAACACGATAGAATTTTATAGTTATATATTCCATGGAATAATGAGAATTTTTCAGTAATGTTGTGATTATATATATAGAGTAAAAATTGTGCGACAAGTTTCCGAAGACGGTCGTAAAGTAGAGACGTACGCTCTCAACTTTATGGACTTTTATCTCCTCAATTTCCTCAATTATCACGCCGATTGCTTCTCTTCTTGTATTCTCTTTTCATTTCTCATTTCTTTATTTTTTTTTATATTTTGTTCTTTTGCGGATACGAGAACCGGTCGTCACTGCGATCGGCAGTAGGTCGTGACCGCCTTTTGCAGTAACGGTACCTGTCGGGTTCAACAAACCATTACCGGCGTACCATCGGAAAGTGGGCTAACGAGCGATCGGCATGCTTGCCGTCGAGGCGACCTTAACCACCGTGGCACACTTTCAGCAGCATCGTGCAAGCATTCTCGGCTTGCACTCTGCTACTATGTCCGCAATATGTATTCAATCGCTTCCGTTTCTCGTTCTGCGCGATCAAGGTGAAGATCACGGTCATTTATTCTATAAATTCTATTTTTGACAATCTATATTCTATTTAAATCGGATTAAATCTAAAATTTAAAGAGAGAGAGAGAGAGGGAAGGAGAGAGATTCAATCCTTCGTATACATATAATTTTATGTACATGAAACTATAAATAATATTATGTATAACGCGAAACATACATAATGCAATTACGTAGATACAATAGCAAGAGTGTTAATTGAACTAATAACTACATTAGCGATAATTGTCAGTAATCGTTCCAACTCGAGACTTGTACACACATCTGTTTTTTTTTTTTAATTATAAAATGTAGATACAATTATCTCCCAAAAATTCTCACATTCTTTCGTCTTCGCAAGAAACCAGACAATTTCCTGTTTTCACGTTTCAGCAATACCTATCCATAAACAATCTTTATAAGAACTGATAATGATCTGTATAATCTATATTACCTATATACTCTTCTGAGAAAGAGATTACAGAGCAATAGAGTAATATTTTGCATGCATAAATGAGTTTTATTATCAAAATTTTTGATAATATATTCCTTTATTTTACTAGCGCATTTATTCTCGCAATACAAAACGTAACATAATGAAATGTAACATAAAGAAATAAATGTGAATATATCGATCGAATTACTCATCTTTATTCCAACTTTATTAGAATCATCGTTCCGCGTTTCAGCTGTCGCGGCATACTTTTGTTTCTGAATCACCGTGACCCCGTATCGCGTACCTATATCTTCCACTCCCGTGTTTCCAAAGTCAAGCCATCTCTTTGACATTCAGATTTCTACCAGGACTTCTATACATATCTCATATAAATATACAAGAAATTATGCCGATAATATACAAAAATAATATAATCCACGCGCATTTGTGATTTTTGCGGTACACATGTTAAATATATCGGTGAACAACTGGCTGTAAAAGAAAATATTTACCATCTTCACAGATTACGTACGCTAAAAATGATGATGAAAGTTCCTTTCTGCAGCAAGTTTATCCTAATTTACACATATATTTTTACAAATTAACATTTACGTTGAAAATACAGGAGAAATGTGTCCTTTCTCTTTATAGAATGCAATACAACAAATATATGTCGATGTGCTTGATCGCGCTTGTCTTGGGACAAGTCGCGGCATTACCGCAACACCCTCAATACACGCAGCACTACCCGCAGCAATACCAACTACAACAGGTCAGAGAGGAGAGAAAATTCGCCGAAAAACCAAACGCGATGAAAAAGGTGGCGATCGATGATCTTGAGGATATCAGTACTAATCAGATTCAGGTAAAACACGCGCGCCCGCGATTTAATTTAATTATATTATTATATTACTACATTATGCATATAATCGCAATAACAATATTATACCCAGGGACTCCCGTAAAAAATTTTTATATAAAAACATATATATATATAAATAGATATATATAATTATATATCAAACATGTCCATACATGTTTTTTTCTCTTGTATAATCTCTGTTCGAATTACAGAAAAAATAATAAAAAGAAGAATCTAAAAATAATTTTAAAAATCATTTTTGCATTGCATTTTTTATAAAAAGTGAAATTTGAGGTAATGAGAAAAATTTGCCCATATATGTAAATATACATCTATATAACAACTTTTACATTTTGTATATGATTATACACATTTTGTATATGATTATACACATATATAGGCATATACAATATCAAACTGTAGCAGCTTGTTTCTTTCCCCACTGATATCGTATCGCACTGATTTTCTTTAATTTTTCTGTGCGCAGGAGGGTGGTAGCAGCGGCTTCTCGTGGTCCAATATGCTAGGAATGCTGATGCAGATGCTGCTAGGTCAGACTGGAGGTGCAACCGGACCTAGCAAAAACGAGATAGACGATGGCGCGACTGTGAGTCCATGGACCAATCTGCTTTCCGTGGGTCTAAGAGTCCTCACGGCGTTACTGGGCGGACCCCAGCAACCGGTGGATGGAATCGACAAGGTGGACAATCAAAGTAGCCCCATGCAGGTAAGTAAGAATAATCACTGTAGCATTAACGTGAACCTCGCGGTTCCACTTCAAACATAATTTTTCGCAAGGCTGGTGCCGATAATTAATCTGACTGTAAATGAGAACGTCGTTCTCACAGCCCGTTCAAAACGAGGATTGTACATTAATTGGTTTCAACTATTCCGTTTAGTCGCATCCACGCTACATTAGATTGTAATCTGCTATTATAGCACGCAGCACATGCATATAGACACGAAAGAGGATCTCGTAATCTGTGAGATTTACGTTACTGAGCGTGTTAACTGTCTGAAACGTTGAATACCTCTGTCGCGAAGGACCTCTCTCTCTCTCTCTCTCTCTCTCTCTCTCTCTCTCTCTCTCTCTCTCTCTCTCTCTCTCTCTCTCTCTCTCTCTCTCCCCCCCCCCCTCGCGCGCGCGCGCTACGAGAAAGAGCCAGCCAAAACTAGATTTAGGTACATATGTAAACTATATTATCGTGTAGATATGTATAACAAAACTAATAATGCTAGATTGTGTTACAAATGCCAATCATGTTTTTTGTATAAAAAGACGTTTAATGTGTGATATGAGTTAATATTGTTATATTTTCCCCGCAATTAAAATATCTAGAATATTCGTGTGATATTGTACCTTTATTTTTTATTTACTTATATGTACACCATTCTGCCTCTTAAATGAAATTTTTACGAATCATGGAAGAGAGGAGACAGTCCAGTTCGCGTTATAGTTTTACGTCACGGCGAGTTTAAATCTAACGCTCGCGCTCGGTAGAAATTTGCAAAATACGCACGGCTGCTTATTCTCACGCGAGCCACCCATGTAAGTAGGACTACCGCCATGATGACTAGGAAAGACTGCGTCGAATAATTGTCCTAATTACGGCGGACCATTATTTTCACGTACTTGCGTCACATGTCCATCTTTACGTTTTCTACACAATTTAATTTGTTTCACGGCCGGAAATTCAACCGGCATTTCACTTTGCTTTGATCTTTATTGTATTCGACCATTACATTTGCGTGAAAGAATAATCGAGACAGGTAGTTAAGAAAATAAGCTAAAACTTTGCTCTCGAATAAAGCAAAGTTTATGAAATATTTATTGAAATTTGTATTTAGACATAACTGCAACTTTATTGTTAATGAGACACAGTAATGGACTTGTAATGATCTTGCTGATTAAATCTGAATTAGGTATCGATGAACGTGACGTAACTTGGCAATTAGCGTTAATTGCAATACTGCCTTCGGTATTATTCTATGCGAGTGTAAAGATTGATTAATCTCGCATTTTTTACACTGTCCCTATCAAAGACAACGTTCTTGCTTAGGTATGCTAATCTTCTTCCAGTTGTCCCGTTAACTTGCCCCGTTATCATGAAAAGAATCCAAACGCGCGACACTTACACCAACGTGCCAACGTGCCAGACAAAAGTAGATAGTCCTATCACTTTGCGCGTTCTCTCACATTCCTTGTGTAAATAATTGTCGAACTTTGGACTTACGCGCACATGGCTGGTGTCGGTTGTTTAGGAAATTTTGACTGCGGTGCTGGGCGCGTTTCTAGGACAGGGCAGAGATCCCGAACAGGTTGCTGTAATGGCGAAAAATGCTTCCGAGGTTAGTACGAGTAAACGTTCTATGAACAAATAGATTGGACGATGAGTGTCTAACCCAAACTTTTGAAATTCTTGAAACTTTCCATCTCACTTTAGAATGAATTGACTAGAAATATGCGTGCTTTATTATAGGGTCAGTCGGGGGAAGATGCCTACATAGTTATAATAAGAAATATTATAGAAATATGTATGAACAAACCAAAATATAATAGTCACAACCGCTTCGAAATTATTGCAAAATGATACTTAAGCTTTCACACATAGCAGTGCTCAAAATAGCCACTCTAAAAGTTATTGTTAAAATGTTAAGTAATATAATTAAGTATATGGTTATCCCTGCAAAACTGTCACCTTACCTCTATACCTTGATAAGATATGCCATCGATCTGTAATAGGAGAAAATGCAAGTACTGTGAGAAACATGCGGCACTCAATAAATAAAGTGTAATGTGTATATACAAAAACATAGATTTATTTTTAACAATAAACTGTTTAACTATTAACAATTGATAAACATATTTTCAGAAAAATTAATATTATTTTGTTTTAGATATACATTTCTCGAACTTATTGTAGCATTCACGATATTTAAAAAAACTAAAATCTAATATAAGAAAACAAAAAATTGTACGTCAGTATTCGTGTAAATAAAGTGGTCCGTCACACTAATAATATTTTTCCTGAAGTGGCATCTTACACCAATAATGAAGAGGACTTTTGACTCTTTACACACTAACGTCATAGAAGAAATGGCTATTCTATTCGGGTCATGAGACAGCCATTTCAGGTAGTTTCAAAATATGCTAAAGGGGGTATTCTGGTTTGAAAGGTCATAAGAAAATTTATTTTTCAGGAATTTTTTGTAGGAAAACAAAAGAAGCGAATAACGCTACGCTTTGCATGTTTTTTTAGCTCTATTTTAAGAATATATTTTAATTTTTTATGTAACAAAAATGGTTTTCATCTTTTCTATGTTATGTCCTGGTCACTAGGAGATGTAAATCATGGACGGTGTAAATGACTTTAGCAGTTATAGATATCTAAAACGCAAAAGCTAAAAATTTTCTTATTCAGGAAAATTGTGGCGTATCATTTGAATCGCTTTTTTTGTTCCTCTACAAAATATTCCTGAAAAATATTTTTTTTTATTACCTTTCAAACCAGAATACCTTTTTAAATAAATTTACTTTTAATAAAAAAGAAATTATGGAAGATCTGAACAAAGAAGAGTATAATATTATAAGAAGTCCATATTCACCACTTGGTTTGAACAGATCTTCCCAGATTCTTCGGATTTAACATGATAAATTTGGAGAAGCATGATATGAACAATCTCACATTAACAAAAAAAAAATTTACCATTTATTGAATAATAAACGAAATATTTTCGCCCTACTTGCATCTTCCCTCGACTTATCCTGTACCTACATATACAGAGTGGTCCTGAAATAGTTGGTCAAAATCAGGGATTGGATTGGGCTCGTCATAAGGATGAAAAAAGTTCCCATAAACGATAGTCCAAAAACGCATCCCGCAGGAGTTACGACTCATTCAATTATTAATAATTAATTTAATTCTTAATAATTAAATTTAGGTTGTGTTTAAAATCGACCAACTGGCAAGATTTATTGAGATGTTTTACAACGTTTCGACCACGCTTTCGGTCCTTATCAAGTGAAGTCTAACAAATTATTAATTATCCTGGCGTAAAATGCCCAAACTAAGCCATCTAAAAAATAATTTGCGCGTCAGAGTGTGTTAAAAATAACGGTGCAAAAATTGACATGTCGATTTCGAAAATCTAATCAAGAGACATGTCAGAACTGTGTGGTTGTAGAACTACGTCTCTACAAATCAACATATCAATTTGTACACCGTTATTTTCAACACACTGTAACGCGCAAATTATTAATTGAATGAGTCGTAACTCCTGTGTGATGCGTTTTTGAACTATCGGTTATGGGAACTTTTTTTATCTTAAAACAAACCTATTTCCGAACGCGGATAAGCTCGCGGAGATTCAGGGTCGGAGTAAGCGCGGAAGAAAAGCACTAGTCTCGGATTTATGAAATATTAAATGGTAGATTTATTATAAAGTGACTAGATTAGAATATACAATTACGGTAATCGGCGATTTTAACACAAAGATTGTTCGCGAGTTTATATACATATATCGCAACGAGTTTACACGGTATAATGCGGCGGCTTTAACATAAGGAATACTCGCGGATTCTTAAATATCACATATACAGTTTTTTCGCGGAATTAGATTTAGGTCAAATCTGTTTATAAATCTATCGGTTGTCTCGTGCTACGGCTGTCGGGCGCAACGTCTTTGCGATTGCGTCTTTTTGATTGATCGGCGAAGTTCGGTCCGCTAGGGCGGAGCCGAAGTCCACACGCACGTGGATCCGAAACGCGGGTTGTACGCGGAATTATGATTGTCGGGAAATGACAGATATTGCCGAGACACACTCGGCGGCGCCAGAAAGAGAAACGCTCCTTCTGGTTTCTGTTCCGAGGATCGTGGAAGTTTTGAGAAGAGGCCGAGAAGCTCTCGGGCAAAACAGAGTATCACTCTACCTTGACTCTTCCGAATCTTAAGGATAACGGGTTCACCGAGACACGCTCGGTGGAAACGGAGAATTCTCTCAACTTCGGCTTTTCGCTATTTAGGATTTCGGTCTGGATAGCTCGGGAGCTCAGGACGGAATCTAATTCTTTCCTAAAATCGTCGGGTATTTATACCCCGCGAATCCGAGTTTTTAAGCGGCGGGGGTAACATTTTTGACAGGTGTGCGCGCGCGTCGCCGGGGCTGTTCGCGATCGCGGGACTTGGTCCCTTGCGCGTTTGGCATTGTTCGGCGGACGTCGGGCTCGCTCAGCGCTCGGTGTTGTTTACCCGCTGGCTCGGCGCGTTCGTTAACACGTTTATTAATAATTTAAAATGTAGGCATGTGCCCGTTTCTCGCCCGGCGGGTGGTGGGCAGGGCGGCTTCGACGACTAATCGTCGGAAGGATGCGTTTTCCGGGGCGCATCGTTACAATCCTTATGACGAGCCCAATCCAATCCCTGATTTTAACCAACTATTTCAGGACCACACTGTATATATGCTTATATTATTTATATATATATATATATATATATATATATATATGTATATATATATGTGTCTATATGATGTCGACGCTCTTATTGTAGTAACCAACTTGCTAAAATCAACTTGCATTTATATATCTTGCATAATCCAACTGTTGCTTTCTTTGAAATTGCTTTTACTCGTATAACTCATGTCAATTAATTAACCCGTATTACCCACCCATTCTCGTAGTACATACGATAGAAATACACACATACAGTATATAATTTAAATAACTGCGCAGATTAGACAAGTCAAGTGTCGAGATCACAGGTCTGAGCGACTATGCGACGAGAAATAATATAGGGCTATGGTTTAACGAAAGAAAGTCATAGTCCCATAGTGATTGTCCCGATTCTCTATCGAGAATTATATCTGCGCTTTAATAATAAACGTTTGTAAACTAACCGTAATTATGTAATATGTTGACAGATTAATTTCGTGTGTTCTATTACACCGTCAGATAGCTTTAACCGTCGGATGTATTCTTTTTACAAGTACGCGCTTCTATATGAATAAGTTTGCTTACATCTCTGCTTATCCGTGTTATTAAGCAGTTCATCAGCATAGTCATCAACCTGCTGGACGCCCTGAAAACATCGTTCTCTCATCGTTCTCTGGAGGCTCGCTCGCTCGGAAGACGTGACACCGTTTCCGAAGCTGCGATAGCGTCGATCTCTATGCTGAAGGTAAATTCAATAAATAATGGTCAAACGATAATACAAGTAATATTCATTTTGATAAACAATTGAAATAATATGCGTATCCGTTCGCGATTTATAATTGCAACACATCTAGAAAATTTCCGGTTACCTTACGACAATAATTAATTGTTATATATATAGACGCAGTAGCAATTCACAATTCACAATTGTATCATTAATTATACATACGTACCTCTCGTATAATACATACACATACTTATATAATTATAATTACACTAGGCAACAAATTTTGACTTTTTTTTTTGTGTCAACTTAATGACTATGTTAGTCGTATTTCTTGTGTCTAAAGATGACGGAAAATCATTGGATTTTTGCAAAAAGATTGTTTTTGTGACCAGGACATCGTATTTTTGAAATTTCAATATTTTTTCAGGATTGGAGATAAATTTTATTCTGGGTGTGCTTTGATTGACAGATAAAAATATTTTTGGCTTTGGGGGGGTAGCCTGGACCTCCCTTGAACTGAGAAATGTGTGGTAGGTGTGTCGAATAGAAAAAAACATTTTTTATGGCCACATTTTTTCAAAAAATTAACGTTTTTTAATTTAATTGTTTATAAAAAATGTTTTTTCTATTCGACACACCTACCACACATTTCTCAGTTCAGGGGAAGTCTAGGCAACCTCCCAAAGCCAAAAATATTTTTACCTGTTAATCAAAATACACCCAGAGTCTTTATCTTCAATCTTGGAAGAAATATTGCATTTTTCCAGGATTGGAGAAAAATTTGACTTTGGGTGTGCTTTGATAAACAGGTAAAAATATTTTTGGCTTTGGAGGATTGTCTAGACCTCCCCTGAACTGAGAAATGTGTGGCATAGGTGTGCCGAAGAGAAAAAACATTTTTATGGTCACATTTTTTTAAATCAACGTTTTTTTATTTAATTGTTTATAAAAAATGTTTTTTTCTATTCGACACACCTACCACACATTTCTTAGTTCAGGGGATGTCTTAGCAACCCCCCAAAGCCAAAAATATTTTTACCTGTTAATCAAAGCACACCCAAAATCAAATTTTTCTCCAATTTTGGAAAAATGCAATATTTCTTCCAAGATTAAAGATAAATTTGACTCTGGGTGTACTTTGATTAACAGGTAAAAATATTTTTGGCTTTGGGGAGTTGCCTAGACTTTCCCTGAACTGAGAAATGTATGGTAGATGTGTCGAATAAAAAAAAACATTTTTTATAAATAATTAAATCAAAAAACATTCATTTTTGAAAAAAATGTGGCCATGAAACATATTTTTTTTTATTTGACACACCTACCACACATTCTCAATTCAAGGGAGGTCTAGGCTACCCCCCTAAAGCCAAAAATATTTTTACCTGTTAATCAAAGCACACCCAGAGTCAAATTTATCTCCAATCCTGGAAAAATATTGAAACCTGCAAAAATACGTTGTCTTGGTCACAAAAACAATCTTTTTGCAAAAATCCAATGATTTTCACAAGAAATACGACTAATATAGTCATTAAGTTGACACAAAAATCGTGTTATACGGTGTTTATATATGTGATAAACTTACGTCTTCGGACAAAGATAGATATCCCATTGTGATTCTAAATTCGGTTCGCTAGGGCTACATGAGATCCGTCAAGTCCTTTAGTTACGTAGGTCGCGCGGAGGAGGAAGGACAGCGTGGTTGCGCCGAGAGAGCACTTTGCGAGGCTAGTGCAGAATGTATCGCTGATACGCAAGGTCCATCGTCGATCTTCTGCCAGCTTGGATCGTGAGTCTTCATTTTTGTGTTTATGTCTCTTTACATATCTCGAATAAATTAGGCATCAGTATGAAATACGTAACAAGTATGAAACAGAGCGTAACTCTAAATTTACCGTTGTATTTCTATTTATTATATTGTACTTACATATAATATGACGAGCAAACGAATAGCGTTCCATTATTTTTTCCATTATTTCCAACTCATAGAAATTATAACAGTTTCGATTCGTGTTAGTGGACAGTCAAAGATCGAATTCAACTTCCTCAGGTATGCGACGAGTTATCTCCTGCAGAGGCAGAGCGGCGTCGGTTTCGATGCCTTGTACGAAGCAGGACGACGCGGTCGCACGGGCGAGGACTGCAGGACTCTCTTTATGGATTGCAACGCTGTATGAGCGAGTCCACCCTCGCAGCATTCTGTCGAACATGGCTTAGATTTCGCGGAATTTTGAAATCTCTTTGCCGATCGAATTTAACTCAACCGGCAAAAGTCCTCTCGAACAATCTCGTACACTATTCTGTGGATTGCCTTCGTAATAGAAATTGTGGAAATTGGAGCTATTCGCATACATTACAGGCTAAACTAAAGAATATAAAGGTCTCATAATATCTGAAAAACACCTAAAAATTTCAAAATTAAGTCCTTCAGAATTTTCGAAAATTCGAAGGCTGTTAATAGTCAAGCGTTCGAGTGACACGTTTTACACGGGGTTTCTGGTGTTCCACGGTCTAGGCCATGTTAAAACTGAAGTATAGGTTTAATCGACGTATCCACGATACGGGTGTGCACCGCGCGAGCCAGGATTCGCATCGAATCTTGCCAGCTCGTCAGCTCGGCTCGAACTCACGATTGATCATTTATTCGAATTAGAGAATTCGATGTATATGTGTGTATATGCACTAAACAGTGCAGATTCATTTCAATACTAATCCACAAACCCAACGTAATGAGTAATGTAACAAATAAACAAGGCGCTTGGCCCTCTGATCGCGCTTCTCTCGAGAAAAATTGTAATAGATTGAATCCAATGATATCCTACTTTGATGAAAATTTATCTAATTAAGTTCCTTTCATTTGCTTGTATTTGTTGCGTTAAGAGTTACATGTATCCTTTCGTATCGATCGCCGAGTTTCGCCACGTCGATTACGCAATTACACAATTATATTTATTTCTATTTATTGAACGTATTAAATATAGGTGTAACATTTGTGGTTGAAACTCGGCGCGGCAGGTTCTGGTATTCTCATATTTCGACGACGATAACTATATTGTGCAACAGGCAGCGGAATTAAGTTTAATCATTAATATATGTTTTATGTTTACAATTAATAAAATTTGTTCAATGCCTAAGGATTGGGTGTAGTAGAAAGTTCTTCGCTTTTTTTTGGCAAAATTCAAACTTTATTTAAAAATAAACAAAAAGAGCTTAAGGGGGGATCCTCATGTAGACGACTGAAAATAAAGGGATTTTCGGGAATTTTTTTAAAAGAAACTATTTAATAAATCGCTTTGATAAGTTTTGGGCTATTTTATTTGAAGATTTAAGTACGTAAAAAAATTTTTTTTACTTTAAAAAAAAATAATATAATATGTTTATAGGGCGTAAGAAAAAGCGTCAGTTTTAAACGGCGGGCATTCCAGCTACTTGTTTACTCGTCTGAAACAAAAAAACAAAAAGATTTCTTATTGTTTATAAACATAGTTTGTCGGTAAACCTAAAAAAATGCAAAAAAGTTGAAAATTGACAAAATGGCGGCACTTTAAACAAAAAAATGCAATTTTCACTCACAAATGTAAACTTTATTAATTCAATAAAAATTGTTTAAATTAATTATTTTATTAATTTTAGAGGTTCACCGACTAGTAAATTTAATAAACTATGTGTACGTACAGAGCCAATTTGATTGGTCAAACAGTTTTTGAGTTATCGTGCCCGCCAATTTCAAAAACGTGGTTTCGAGATAAACGCGTTTAAAGTTTTTGCCGCTCGTATACCCGCACGTATACCTGCGCGCAAGAAATGGCTGTGAGGCCTTTAAAACTTCGAATTTTTTATTGTAACCTTGGGAATATATTCCACGAATAGTGTACTATTGATTACAATAAAAAGAAAATCGATTTTTTAGACCGTCTACATGAGGATCCCCCCTTATAAATCATCGAAATATTCCCCATTGTTATCAATGACCTTCTGCCATATTTCCGGCAGTTTGCGAATTCCCAGATGATAGAAGCTCATCGGCTTCGAAGCAAAAAAGTCATCGGTTTTTTCTAATTTTTTCTTCTGTTCTAGTGTGTATCAGCCAAGCGATGCTGCATCTCCCGGAATAGGTGGTAATCTGAAAGGGACATGTCCGAGGAATACACCGCGTGTGAGAGAAGTTCCCAGCCCAACGCGAAGATGATCTACTATTCTACTTCGTCGTCTCAGCAACATATGTGCGTTGTTATGCAGCAGAATGACTTTGCGGCTTCCTTGTCCAGTAAATGACCTGTTATAATGGCCGTCATATAGCGTTTTCTAATCATTAATATCAACACTTCAAATCACAAAAGAGCAAGAAAATATTTCGATTTGAAATGTTACTCCGGTTGATGCAAGAATTAAAGTTAAGGCGCACGGCCACATGCTGCTGAGGCGACGAAGCAGATCATCTTCGCATTGGGCTGGGAACTTCTCCCGCACGCGGCGTATTCCCCAGACATGTCCCCTTCAGAATACCACCTATTCCGGGCGATGCAGTTCGTTTTCAAACAAAGTTTAAATTTTGCCAAAAAAAGTTAAAAACTCTACTACACCTACTATATATATATATATATATAATATATCTTCAAAACATAAAATTGGATAATGAATGTAGTGGCATTTGTATCGGTAGAACATTATCGTTATTGACGGAAAAATTGCCACAAAAACGAAACTCGATCCTGTGACACACGATATTTAACTGGAATGAAACTCATTGTAATTTTGTCAAACTCAATTTTCATAATGCTATAAGCACATGAAAAATGATTTTACGCCATTTGTTATGTTGATTGAATTTTGAAAATGTATCAGTTAGAATTGCTACATTTAACACCTAAGTTATTTACGTATACACATCGCGCATTTAACATATTAAATGTACGTTATGTATATGGAACATTAGTGGTAAAACTAAGTTCGTAGGGAGGAAGATGCGCTTAGAACTGTTGGAGAGAAAGAGGATCGGCAAATTTTGATGTGCTCGATGAACTCTGTTCGAGTATTACTATTGTCCTTAAAAATGAAGAATAGAGAAGAAATGTGATTATTTGAATTGATTTTTGACAGCAAATTGAATTAGTATTTTGTTGTTCCAACTAATGCTTCGATTGATGAAAAGAGATCTTACACATATTTCAATTTTTGTATATACCTATTATATAAAAGAAAAAACTAAAATTTTCTAAATTGACCTCAAGTGAAAGTTAAAAAACTGAAAATGAGAAACGTGATAAATTATTAGTAATATTAAAGTTGCTTAAATAACATACAAAATGTGACTTTGAAAATGCACAAATCTTTTGATGACTCAAATTTGACATTTCACGATAATAGTATGAATTGAATGAGTTTCGTTATTGAATGGCCTTCCCTATTTAATAATTTGTGTTAACGTCTCAGGATACTTTGTTTCTTTTAGCATCCGCCCTAAATCTATTAGTTGCTGTATATAAGTATTATAGGTATATATATATACATATACAGGGTGTAATATAAATATAGGCCGCTACTTCAGGGGATCTGTTCTACTCGTCAAAATAAGCAAAAATTTATATGTATAAACATATGTCCAAAAACGCATCGGCTTAATGTTACAGTTATGTTTAAAGAGACATGAAGAATAGTTCATTAGTGGTTCCCTGGTGTCTTCATGTTTTTGAAGACATCTAAAACGAATTGTCTACTCCTGGCCTGTTGACAACATTAATGATTTTTGTCAGCGCATTGAAAACGGGTTCAATGAAATACGCAACACGCCGGGTGTTTGTAAAAGGGTGAGAAGATCGCTAAGAAAATGGACCGAGCAGTGTATTTTGACTGGGGACGGTCACTTTAAACATTTGTTTTGAGATTTCTTTTATTTTCTACTGTTTTGTATTCTTAGAAATAAATAAAATAATTCACTTTATAATTATCTTAAGTTTCAACCCAAACATGTCTGTAACATGAAAACGATGCATTTTTGGACATATAATGTTTATATGAAGTTTTTTGCTAATTTTTTTGATGAGTAAAATACTCCTAAAAATTGCGGCCCATATTTATGTGTGTTACATCCTGTATACATACATATATGCACATATATATGTATGTATACAATATATACCTATATTTGTATATACATACATATATATAATATAATATATGTTATATATACTTATAGGTATATATATAGGTATATGTATATGTATATGGCTGTATATGTATATTGGTATATGCATATGGTTGGAGTTAACTTTCCGTTATTTTTTCTGTTTGTAATATTCCAGTAGTTCATTAGTCTATAACAATATAGACATAAGTTGTATGTATGTGCAATTATTACATCTTAATAAATATAATCGATAAAAACAAACTGCTTTTTTTATATATTTACAAGAGTATTTGTAATACAATATTTTTCGCTTTCCTATTAAAGAATCTGCCTGCTGAATACGTCGTCTGAAAAAAAGAGATGGTCTGCGTCACCGTCAACGAGCGTGAAAACTTCAGGAACCGTGACCGTACCTTCCTGTCGAGTGACAAGATTTGTTCTTTATGACGGACCAGTTTCGTACCGAATCTCCTTGAAGGAGGAGTTCTCTAAATTGTCTCAGTCAGTGTTGCGCAATTTAGCGATTTTTTTTTAATATCGTACAATTTCTTTGTGTAAAAGATAAACAAAGCAAGCAGTGTAATTAATTAATATTATAATGTATATGTATTTATATTTCAACGTTAGCAATTTCTATATAATAATACATGGACAATTTACTTTAAAATATAGTTAATTATGATAAAAATTGAATATTGAATATTTCTTTTATATTTGCGTATCGTACAGTGTTATTATATGTGCATGTATGTAGGGGAGACCGGGGCTAACTCGACACGATTTTTTCAAAGGCAATTTTCAACAACTAATTAAAATTTTCAAGCGAATTCAATAGTACACATTTAAAGAGTGTTCTTTTAGGTACAAAATTGTATAAGGAAGTTTTGCTGTACGTCGCTTTGTTTTGTCCCCAGGAGAGGAAAAGTGAAGCGAAGACAAATTTTCAAATTGAAAAATGCCGGGGCAAACTCGACACTTTGTCTAATCGATACAATTTGATCTGACTTATTTTTTTATTGTCTGAAAATGAAATACGTTGTTTATCGTGTATTTAGAAAGTACAAAAATTCGGAATAAAGCAAAACAATCATTGAAAATAATGAGAAAAAAATTGTTAAACTTTCAATTATCTTCTTCTGAACTCATGTCTGAAAAACAATTAAAGCGGAGTCTACAATAAGAATTTAAGGCGTAAAATTTAAGTTTTAAGCCTTAAGCCGTAAGAAATTGACAAATCACAGTCGAATATGAGAAGAATACTCGACTGTGATTGTCAATTTCTTACGGTTTAAGGCTTAAAGCTTAAATTTTACGCCTTAAATTCTCATTGTAGACTCCGCTTAATGCAGGTTAACTCGCGATCGGCCATGCGTGCAAATTTGTCATGAGCCATAATAAACGAAAATTTGTCTTGACACCCCGAATATTTCTGCAGCATGTTTGATCTTCATTTTTTCCTTTTTACGGCAAGTACAGCTTCTTTCATTATTTCCTTATCTATCACTGGTCTTTTTCTATTGTATGTACAAACTATTTTGCTGCAAGCCAGAAGCAAATGACTTATTTACAACGCTTTATCGAAATAGATTAGTGTCAACTTTTCCCCGGTGGCGTGGTGTCGACTTTGCCCCAAACGTCGTTTTTCACTTTTGTCACTCCAAAAACATATAAATTTTTAAAATATGCAAAAATTATTATCGGATTCGTATAGAGCATCGAATTTCCCATCAACATAACTTAATGGTAGATTCGTAAGAGTAAAGCTCGATCACAAAGAGTAGAAATTTTCGAGAGATCAGAAAAATTACTTTTCACCATCAAAAACGGTTATGTCGCATTAGAAGTTACACCATAACTCAGAATGTCACCAAATTCCGTTGACAACACTGGCATATAAAGACGCATTTACCATAGAAAAAGCAAGTTTCTACAATAGATTTAAATAGGCAAAAAGCCTAGTGTCAAGTTTGCCCCGGTGTCGAGTTAGCCCCGGTCTCCCCTACAATATACAGGATGTTCTGAGATTTACCCAATAAACTGCGGGAGCATATTCTACACGTAAAAGTAATAAAAATATGTTATATGAAGTTTGGCTAGAAATGCTTTATTACAAAGTTATAAACAAAATATTGAAATGGAACATAAAATATAAGTATAACAACGGATTTTCCATTGTACAGAATATGCGCGAAAATACAAGACATCGATGTAATACGGAACTTATTACAATATAAATTTCCTGAGATTTTTGTTGCATCTCAGTAATTGAGTTATTAATTCGTTGCATTAAACCTTCACGCGGTCACTTCTGTACTGTAAATCTTATTTTTTAAAGTTCTAAAAGTAAGTGAAAATCAAGAGGCGTTAAATCATGGCGATCTCGAAGGCCAGAGGACCATTGTTACGTAGGTATTTCAGTATTTGTTTGCAATTTTGTAATAAAGCATTTCTCTCCAAACTGTATATAACATATTTGTCTTATTTTCAACTTGCAGAATAATGTAGAATTTACTCCCGTAGTTTGTCGGGTAAATCCCGGGACACCCTGTATATATATTATATAAATATATCTTTGTGTTAATTTGCAAAATATGAATATTACCTATGAATATAATATTTTGTAAAGAACATTTATCAAAGAGATGACATTCAAGTCTTTAACGAATCTTGGAGGCTTCGGGAAAGCTCCTTGGGACATACCTGTCGAGCGTTATCACAGTGAAGGAAGTGACTACCATCACGGATATCGTGGGTACGATCAATCGAATCTTAAAGTTCATCAATATTGAAATTTGCATACATATTTCTAAAAAAGACTTTTTTTATAAAATACTATTCTGAATTTTAGAAGCTCCAAGGGAAAGGGTGGAAGTAGCGCTGCACTGAGTGCATTGACCTTGCTTGCTTTTTTATTTCTCTTAAACGTTATGCAGGTATCTACTTAATTACGTACACATGCAAGTTTATATCACTATGCATTATATGTTTTCAAAGTTTATTTTAAAAAAGATTTGCTAACTTAATTAATTTTGCTGAATAAATATTCGGATTTGCGACATTAACTAAACGCGATTAACAATAAACTGTGAACTGTCTATAGATATACAGAAATATTAATTGCGCTTAAAAATCAACTTCATTTCTATACAAAGATATATCATTAAAATTTATTGTTGTTATTTGTGTATTAAAAAGTTTTCTAATTTTCAAAAAAATTAAACGTTTTACTTTTTTCACGGAACTAATTAAAATCGATTGAGTTTGGTTTCTCCGGATTGGAGCCGCGTGAATTGTCTATTTAACTCTCAAACACCGCACTGGATTACGCTAATGGAAACACGTGCGGCAGTTCTGAATAGTGAGGGATGAGGGGGTTAAAGGACTAGGACACGTAAAAAAACTTATGCGTCCTTACTACAAATCCCGGCAGATTACAACCTTAGTGCGTCCGGAGCAGCGAAGTAAAAACATTGCCAAGTCAGTTTATGGGTTACGCTAACACAGTGCGATGGTAATGTTTATAGGAAAGTCGCGATTATCCGAAAGCAAATATTTATTTAGAAGTGCAAGTGCGAGTGTTGTTTTTAGAAAGGTGAGTTTTTATTTTGAAAGTTATTTGTAAGAAGTGAAATGTAACAAAATATTTCAATAATTTTTGTATATATTTTATAGAAAATCGAAAGCGAGGCGTGACGTGTCGGTTTATCTCAACGGCTTATTGGAGCAAACTACGATTTTCTTAAATAAATAATTATTCAATTTTATCGCTATAATAATATGATATATTCGTCATAATAAACTAATATTTTTTTATAAAATAAATATTTATTTCTTATATATATTTTCACGGAATTTCATATCTATCCTAATTATATAATAAAATTAAAAAATATTTTGCAACAATTTCATCAATATTATTTAACATTTTTATACCTAATTTTTAATTATAAAAATTTTCTACATTATTTTAGCTCCACGTAGCCGTCCGCCATTTTGGACTTTTAATCTCATTAATATATAATAATTACTCCCAATACTTTATATAGTCAACGCTACAGGCAGTTTATTTTATTATTTTTAACGAAAAATATGATTTTTAAAATAAAAAAACATTTGTTTAGCAAAAGTACAAAAATCTCCCAACTTTACCTCTCTGATTAATTATACTTTTTAGAACAAATCGTTATGACGCATTTTTTTTCTTAAAATACAACTCATTTTTTTTCCATTTCTGTAAATTAAACACTCGTATCTTTAAAAAGGAACTGTGATTTATTTTAAAAAACACGTACGATATTTTCGGAATTTTAAAACGTTTATTTTTTTCTTTTCAAAATATCTCGAGTACCAGAAGTTTCATGACATTCTAATCTATATGTCCCTTTTCCTTACTGTTTGGCGTATCAATTTAAAAAAAGGTTTTAAAATTGGTGCATTAGAACTCGAGATAAGCAAACTAGAAAACACTGGGTTACGCTAATCCATGTGCGGTGTTAACGCCGGGTGCAGGCGCAGGAAGTGCGGTGTTTGAGGCGAGTAAATTCAGAGAATGATGCAGTATCAGGTTGTTTCTCCCTGATGAAGCGAACTAAAATGTTCATAAAACATCGGAATTAAATAGACAATTCACGCGGCTCCAACCCGAAACCAATATATGTATATGTTCTATACATACAGCAAAAGCCTCAAATATCTAATTAAAATCCACTGTAAAAACGTTACAAAATCTATCGTTTAAAATCAGTCGAGTTAACTGAACATTAATATATACAATGTTTGCATGCCTTTAACAATTAATAGTTCTTATTCCTTTCTAGTTAAAGACTTATTGCTACAATAATTATATTTATTGCCTATTAGCAATCCTTACAGGATAACAACTCAACGCTCGTTCCAACGACCACTACACTGTTGTTGCGAGACACCGAATTACCAATCATCTTGGACAATGGAGAGGAAAAAAAGGCAGAAACAAAAGACAACTTCGCACGTATAGC
Source organism: Harpagoxenus sublaevis (assembly GCA_030770355.1). NCBI lineage: Eukaryota > Metazoa > Arthropoda > Insecta > Hymenoptera > Formicidae > Harpagoxenus > Harpagoxenus sublaevis. The sequence continues at coordinate 58,311 of JASTWR010000451.1, forward strand.
AAGCTCGTATGCCTCGAAAGCGACAGTAAAAGATTATACGCGACACAAAGTCTAACAATCCGACACCTGGAAAACTGTCTGAGATTTTTTGGAAAACTTGTTTCGAATGTCTCACATTTTTCTTACAAATAGGTACTTAAAATTATTTATTCTCAGTTTTCTCCTTTTTTAATTGTAAATATTAGGTTAATAATTCGCATAAATAAATAATAAATATATCAAACAAAATTTATTATAATTAAAGTAATTTAAATCGACCGTGACTGGCAATATATAACGTCTTTCCGATATAAACATTGAAAACATTGAAAATTTATTATCTCGATATTCATGTAAGAACAATATATGAGACATAACCCATATAATACTTCACCTCATTGAGAATTCATGGATAAGTGTCAGATAATATAATCAATGAACCAATATATAACGATGTAAAATAATATAGCCATTCATTAAAACACACACGTAAACAGTTTTAATTTATTTTTTCTTTTCTGAACATGAAATCATCAAACGTATCATTATCGTAATTATCATCGTTCAAACATGTTTATTTATTAGCATTTGAAAATGTATTTCCACGCGCGCGCGTTCCTATAATTCTATTTACATAACATTAAAAACATTTGAATATCCATTTTTATTCCATTTTTATCACACTTCTTACACATTGCATGAAAAATAATAACGAACAGTCATGTATTGCTCTAGAATAAATGGGCAATGGATTCTCTCTCTCTCTCTCTCTCTCTCTCTCTCTCTCTCTCTCTCTCTCTCTCTCTCTCTCTCGATTTCGAAAAAAATGAGTTATTTACAGAATGTCAATCGGGTTTTAGGATGAAACATTCGTGTGAAACAGCATTACAGTGGGTTTTATCAGAATGGAAGAGAAATATAGGGGAAGGAAAAATAATAGGAATAATGTTTTTGGATTTAAAAAGAGCTTTTGAAGTAGTTGATAGAAAAATTTTGATTAAGAAATTACAGTGGTATGGGATAAATGGAGTAGTGTTAAATTGGTTTAAAAGTTATTTGGAAAATAGAAGTCAAAGAGTAAAGTTTAATGGGATATTATCGGATTCTATTAATGTTGATTTAGGAGTTCCGCAGGGGTCAGTTTTGGGACCGTTATTGTTTTTAATATATATAAATGATATTGTAGAGATTGCTAGTGATAACTGTGTAATAAGATTGTTTGCGGACGATGCATTGATATATACAACGGGGTATTCAAGCAAGGAAATTAATGATATGTTAAATAAACAAATGGAGGAAGTTGATAAATGGGTAAAGATAAATAAATTGTGTGTAAATGTGGAGAAAACCAAGGTTATGTTAGTAAGAGGAGTTAGAAAGAAAGTTAATGAGGAAAATATAAAAATTAAGTTAAGATCTAAGGAATTAGAAGTAGTGACAGAAATTAAATATTTAGGAATAATTATTGACAAAAATCTAAATTTTTCGAAGCATGTTGATTATATAAGTAAAAAAGTGGGAGCGAAATAAGTTAGGTGTTATGCGAAGAATTGGTATGGATATATCGGCGTATATGAGATGTATAGTTTATAAAGCAATAATTGCTCCGTTGTTTGATTATTGTGGGTCAATTTTGGTGGGTGTTAGTAAAACAAATGTGCAACATTTGCAGAAATTACAGAATCAAGGCATGAGAATTATTCTCAGGTGCAACAGAAAAGTAAAAATTGTTGATGTGTTGGAGGCATTGCATTTTATGTCAATTAAAGAAAGAATAGAATATAATGTTTGTATAATTGTGTATAAAATTATGAAAGGTCTATGTCCGAAATATTTGCGGAATAAAATAGATATAGTGCAGCATGTAGGAGGAGTTGGTACTAGACAAGTAATTGTGTATAAAATTATGAAAGGTCTATGTCCGAAATATTTGCGGAATAAAATAGAAGTAGTGCAGCATGTAGGAGGAGTTGGTACTAGACAAGTAGGTAATATAATATATCGATAATTGTAAGACTAGTGAGGAACAAAAAATGTTATTGTGTAAAGGATTAAAAATGTATAATGCGTTACCAATAAAGATAAAAAATAAAGAAAAAATACAAAGTTTTAGAAAGAAGTTAACACGGTATATAGTAACGAAAGAGAGAGAAGCAAATGCGTAATGGAAATATAATTAGTAGTGTTAATGATAGTAGGTAATTGTAATTGTATTATGTATTTATGTATTATTATGTATTATCAATGTAGCTACTGTAGCTAATAAACGGCTTTCATCTCTCTTCTCTCTCTCTCTCTCTCTCTCTCTCTCTCTCTCTAAAAAATTCAACAATTTTTCAAAATGCGCCATTTTCGCGAAAATAATGTAGTCCAGTCAAGTTAGCCCAAAAAATAGGGATAAGGTTACAATAATTTCCACAGAGCTGAAAATTTGTACGAATGTTCGGAACACCATTATAAATGAACTGTGAAAAGTCCCCATACATCCCGTGTGTGGAAAAAATTTTATTCAAGGTCAAAGGTGGCAAAAATGGGTTTTTCGTGTTTTTCAGCCGAATGGTAAGTTTTATCATAAAAATAGCTTAGACAATATTTGTAGATCGTGCAATTATCTATAATAATTGTCTATACTTTTTTCTGTAAGATTCACCGTTTCCGAGATATAATTATTTAAAAAGTTGAAAAAACGGTGTTCTTCATAATATGCACACGTTTCCACGCCACCTGTGAGGTAGTGTACTTGACGCGTTTTTTGAGGACTTATATTTGATGTACTAGGTTCTTCTTTGTTGTGTTGTCTTTTAACAGCTGCAGCGATGGAACTCTTTCGAGTATACAATTTACGACACTGTGTATGAATTGTCACAGATTTCTGAGTTTTCAGATATTCCGAAAATTTATCAGCTCTTTCAGTACTTGCATCAATTAATGTCTTCATTCCACGATCAACAGTAACACTTCCATCTTTAGTTAAAAGTTTACTACAAATAAAACAAAACTGCGACATTTTTATTTATTCTAAGTTAAAAGGCACAAATGAGATTAGGAAATATTAAAGATAAACATAAAACACGATAAACATATAAACAGCTCCAGTAATGTATGTACGCGGCGTACTTATGCATATTATGAAGAACACCGTTTTTTCAATTTTTTGAATGATTATATCTCGGAAACGGTGACTCTTACAGAAAAAAGTATAGAGACAATTATTATAGATAATTGCACGATCTACAAATATTGTCTAAGCTATTTTTATGATAAAACTTACCATTCGGCTGAAAAACACGAAAAACCCATTTTTGCCACCTTTGACCTTGAATAAAATTTTTTCCACACACGGGATGTATGGGGACTTTTCACAGTTCATTTATAATGGTGTTCCGAACATTCGTACAAATTTTCAGCTCTGTGGGAATTATTGTAACCTTGAATGTCTACTTTGACCGGACTAATGCGAACATGCAGGAATGTGTCACATTCACTTTTTCTTTTTCTGTTTATTAATTTTTTTCCAACAAGTCTGCAAAATTGTATTCTGAAAAAAATCTTGCGACGACGGTTTTGCAAATTGTTTTCTAACAATAAGTGAAAAGAAGGAACGCAACTTTCTACGAACCAAGTGTCTCGCGTTTTTGTAAAAATCGAGCAGATTTCTATGCATATTAGCGCAACAAGTACCTCATAATACTTACAATTAGTCATAGACAGAAATGAAAAATAAACAGAAATGATAGACTTCTAAATGAAAAATACAAAATATCGTGCGCGCGCGCGTGTGAAAGCATAGAATAAATGTAATCACAGAAGAAATTTTTTTATTTTATAATTAATTAAAATAAAATTGTAAGGGAATATAATATTATTCATAACATTTATATATATTTTATTTCGATTATCAGGAATTAGCTATGTATAACTGTAAAGTTAGATTCTTGTAACTTTAGGACCTTTAGGATCTAATTCTGATTTAATTTCTCATTTTTAATGATGTTGTAAAGATATATATTTACACCTACATGACGTAAAAACGTAATTTGTATTTATACAATCATGCCGTGTAAACGGACTCTCTATCGGTTTGTCATACATTATGTATGACGCAAATTATATAAAGAGAAAGGGAAAAATATTTCAACAGTTAACGGTTCGCGCTAACATGCGAAAACACATCAACTTGCAGCAAAAGACACGATCCTCGCCTTTAATAGCTTTTAATCGCAAAAGAATCGTTAAATTCATTTTGTTGTGTGCAAATATAATACAACTGATCGATTGCTGTGCGGAACGTCTTGCTCTGCAAGAATTGAACTCGGTAATATAATTTCGATTCTGGATTCAACTCAAATTCTTAATGCCTTTGATATGGAAAATGATTTTCATAGTTTTGTTCATGCATGGCAATAAAGATGATATCACTTTTAATTTTAATTGGAGGAATTGTAAGTAAATATATGTACATATATCATTGCAAAAATATTTCCTAAAAATAAAACCAATAATTGTAATCTTTACGATTTTACAATAATTACTAAGCGAATTATTATCGTGCTTCAACAAATTTCTAATTACTATTATATTTAATTACCATTATTTTTTATCTTATTATATAGAAAGAATGTTATGGTATCGCGACATATGTTATATCGCAATTGTGATTATATCCGTTTCCATTTTCTCAAAATTAAACTTGTGAAATTTACAGATATTACGATCTCTGTTTAGTTATGTGTAAATATATATATATGTGCATATTTATGTATACGCACATATACCTGACATATCCGCACACGCGCGCGCGCGCGCACGCACGCACGCACGCACATACTCTGAAAATTCATTTAGCTAAACATCAAAATCTAAAAAAAAGGAAATCATCTTGCACAAAACATTTGGCTTTATATCGACCAAATTGCGCCATCACAAGATTACCTAACTGTATGGATTTGCTCGTCCCTTTTCCTTCGTCGAAAAGAGAAGAAGAAAAAGAAAAAGAGACGGGCACGTCTGATCAATTCACCAAGTATTACTTAATCCCTTACATATCTATAATTAATTAATTAATTTCCCAACTTAACTACTACATGACCAGGTGGAGGTGAAGAGGAGCATAGAGGACGGAGGGAAATAAAGAATGGAATGGAAGTAGAATAGAAACTCGATTCAATTCCAATACGCGCGATTAATTTCTGCCACGTCGAGCACATGCGACTTGATAAAGATGGCGGAAAAACGCTTTGCAAGAAATTGTCAATACTTAGATGGAAAATAACTGTTGTCAGCTTTTTTGATATCTGTAAAACATGATAGGAATGATGTTTTCTGTTAAAATTTTGATAAATCAAGGAAATTACAAAATAGTTTCAAAAGGAGGTAAACGTTGATTATCGTAGCTGCTAGTTACATGTGCTATAATTAATTATTAAATTTGACGAATGCTAATTACAAGATTGTCAATCTTTTATCGATATGCTCGGCGCGACAGACAAGTGACAAACTGTCTTTGTTGCTTAAAAGCTATAATACACGAAATGCATAGCGTAGCATAAGCATAGCATAAGACCGCTGGACCAATGAGCATCTTATGTAAATTAATATGACGACTTTATGCTGGATGCTCATTGGTCCAGCGGTCTTATGCTATGCTTATGCTACGCTATGCATTTTGTGTATTATAGCCTTAGGAATTAATCTTTTCATCTTAAACACAGTGCATAGTTCCTTATTCTTTTTCTTCTACAATTAGAAAGATAACGTCACGAAAAACCTAACATGAAATTGAGCGGAACTCATTGTCAATAAAGTATTCAAGTACAATCGTTGACGATGTTATACATATATGTATGGCATTCGTGAGATATACTAAAAAGAAAAAGGTATAACAATACGATCGTGCGGAACAAAAATTGCCACTTTGCTCGTAAATGCGTACGAGAATTTTGGTTTAACCCCTTGTAAGCTCACTTTCTTGCTACGCATGCAAATGAATTAATGGCACTGTTTATTGAAACTTTTGGTGCCGAGTGGAATACGATTATTGTTCTTCGATTAGATGGACAATCAGTCAGTCGCCGACATAACTATACGTATCCAATACCAATTCTCCATAAACAATACTAATTATAATTCAATTTAGATAGTTTCGATCATTAGATCATCAGGCCACGATACACACACACACGTCTGATTCCGAATAGAGAAAACACAAATCATTTTTTAATCGCTATTTTTCCTCCTTTTTCGAGGAGGATATAATCTTTAAATTATATATTAGGTATTTAAAGTTCCTCCTTGCAGAAAATTTTGATAACGGATAAAACTTTTGCCAAGACATAACTATTATTAAGATATAAAAATTTAAACTAATACAAAAAATTATACTGTGTATTTTACAATACAAAAATTTACAATACAAAATTTTACAATATAAAATTTTACAATACAAAAATTATTTTTTAATCCGTTTCGTTAAATATCTTTGCGTTAACTTAATTTAAATTATAACACAAAGCACTTATTGAATCTTTCTACGAGGTTTGCCCATAGTTACTCAGAAGTAATAAATTTTTTAAGGGAAATTTACTGTAACAATTAGATATTTAAATAATCTCGTACTTAAAAAGAAATACATTAAAAATATTATTAAAACATAAAGTATTCAAAAATAAAAAAAATTTTTTTTATAAAAAAAAATTTATCCTAAGTTATAAATAACGCTATCCAGATGTACAATCTTTTTGAAACTTAAGGCAAATAAGAGCAAACCGCCGAGCGAACAATATTAATTTTTATAGCGAATAATAAATAATAACACGTTTAATAACTTAAAACAAAATACAATACAAACGCTTTGGCCTTAGTTTAGATCCTCTTTATTGTAATATTTCACAAAAATCTTAAATCAAATCGTTAACAACGCATAAATAAATATGAAATGTTATCATATTCGTAATACGTAGGTCAGCGGTAAAGATGTTAGAGAAGATTAAACATAAAGTAAATGCGGTCTTTTAAATAAAATAAAATGTTAGCTGCAATTCGTATAAGTTTTTTTATGTTAAATTTACTTACCAGACAGTGTAATATCAGTGTCATGATGATCTACCGTCTAGTTTCTGTAACGAAACAATGCTTATGAGTTAATATCAGTGTACGGACTGAAGGCCTAGACTTAAGCGTAAGCTGAAATGAGTACAGAGAAATATCATGAAGCATCATATAACAAAGTAACACTCGTAAATAAATAAAAATAAGTTAATAAATAAAACAGACTACAGATGTCAATTGTGTGGAAGTTTTTCGACAATAGGAGAATAATCATTAGAAAGATTTTTTATTTACTAGCTTATTTATTTATTTTATATTCTTTATTTACTAATGTTATTTTGTTATATGATACTTCATGACATTTGTATGTACTCATTTCACCTTGCGCATCAGCTTAAGCCTTTAATCCGTGCACTGATCTTAACTCATAAGCATTGTTTCATCACTGAAACCAGACACGGTAGATTATCACGAGATTGATATTACACTGTCTGATAAGTGAATTTTACATCTTTATGAAAAAACTTATACGAATTGCAGCTAACTTTTCAATTTCACTTTATTTAAAACGCAGCAGTTATTACGTAATTTACCTTATGTTCAACCTTTTTCAATAACTTTACCGCTGACTAATGTTTTATGAATACGATAACATTTTACTTTTATTTATGCGTCTAAACTAAGATAGAAACGTTTGTATTGAATTTTGTTTTAAGTTATTAAACGTGTTATTATTTATTATTCGCTATAAAAATTAATATTGATCGCTCGGCGGTTTGCTCTTATTTGCCTTAAGTTTTAAAAAGATTCTACATATGAATAGCGTTATTTATAACTTAGGATAAATCTTTTTTTTATAAAAGAAGAAATTTTTTTTATTTTTGAATACTTTATCTTTTAATAATATTTTTAATGTATTTCCTTTTAAGTACGAGATTATTTAAATATCTAATTGTTACAGCAAATTTCCTTTAAAAAATTTATTACTTCTGAGTAACTATAGGCAAACCTCGTAGAAAGATTCAATAAGTGCTTTGTGTTATAATTTAAATTAAGTTAACGCAAAGATATTTAACGAAACGGATTAGAAAATAATTTTTTATTGTAAAATTTTATATTGTAAAATTTTGTATTGTAAATTTTTGTATTGTAAAATACATAGTATAATTTTTTGTATTTGTTTAAATTTTTATATCTTAATAATAGTTATGTCTTGGCGAAAGTTTTATCCGTTATCAAAATTTTCTGCAAGGAGGTACTTCTGACAAGAGTAAAAAGTGATTTTTAGTGCAGGAAAAATTATTTCTATTATTACAATGCGTAAAAATATTGCACGCGACGCGCGCGAAAGCAAAACGCGACCGCCGCGGCCGACCGCGGCCGTGCCGTCGTGCCGCCGCGCGCCGTGCCGCCGCGCGATGCGCGGCGGAGCGCTTACGCACACTATCAAGCGCGCGGCTCACCGACGTTCGCCCGGCTAAAGAACGACGCTGGTTGGACTAACTTTACTCAATGATTACGGCTTTGTCAAGCATTATAGAAAAAAGTGGTTCAGGACTTTTCGACTCAGTTTTTGACAAGGAATACCGCTATGTAGTTAGTGGGCGGTCTTTTAGTAACACCCTATATAATAGAGATATATACATATGTCGCAGGCTTATTGCAAAGTCAGCCCTTTTGCAAAAAGACTATCCTCTTTGCGAAAGGCCGGCATTTTGCGAAGCACTGATCGTTTCCCAATAAAACTAAACGCACTTTAGGCTTTTTGGCACACATGGGCTGGTGCTAGGCTAGGCACTTTGCAAAAAGTCTAAAATACGTTAGTCTTATTAAAGAAACGATCAAATGCTCTCGCAAAATGCCGGCATTTCTTAAAAAGGCTAGCCTTTTTGCAAAAAGACTGATTTTGCAATAAGCCTGCGACACATATACATATATAAACCATATATATATATATATATATATATATATATATATATATAAACCATTTATAAGAGAAAAATACTTTTAGATGTGTATACATGTATTACATACATATGTACATATACAATATTATATTTAAAGTTCTATATATATATATATATATATATATATATACAGGGTGGCCCTAAAGTAGTTGGTCAAACTCAGGGACTGGATTGGGCTCGTCATAAGGATGAAAAAAGTTCCCATAAACATTAGTCCGAAAACGCATCCCGCAGGAGTTACGACATTTTTAATTATTAATATCTGATTCAGAAAAAGGAAGGCCAATTAAAGGTTAATTAAAACACACGCTTCCATTCGTCTAACCATTGACAGTTCTAACATGCCGCTCAAGATTCTTGGCGTATTTCTTATAATTTCGCAACTGTTGATAATGCGATCATCACGTAAGCGTGTGTTTTAGTTAACTGTGGACATTTTCAACAACTTTTGTAAATAAAAATAAAGTTTTTGCTTTCAAGATGGCCTTCTATTTTTCTGAATCAGGTATTAATAATTAATTAAATAAGTCGTAACTCCTGCGGAATGCGTTTTTGGACTATCGTTTACGGGAACTTTTTTCATCCTTATAACGGGATCAATCCAATCCCTGAGTTTGACCAACTATTTCAGGACCACCTTGTACCACCATACTTATACATATATAAAACTGTAAATATAATATATATATGAACATATGTACCATAATATATGTATATACATCTAAAAGTATTTTCCTCTCATAAATTATAAATTTATTAGGTAATAGCAATAATCGAATGTAAAATACAAAATGAAATTCTCTCGATGCAACGGTAACTTTTTCCGATACATACCTTCGATATTCGCGCATACGGACAGTAGTATGACAATATACAACAAAAACTGAATAAAAAGTTCCTTTACAATTTTTCGATTTGACGAATACATTTTTATTTTAATAATAATAATAATAATTTTCAATTTTAAATGTATAAATCATGTAGTTAAAACTAATCAACGACAAATTTGGAAAAAAAGAAGATACAAATTAGGTTTATGAAAAATAATTACATTTCAAAATCAATTAATTAAATTGGCAATGAGAGTCAAACGCGGTAATTAGTGCGTGTTTAATCAAAATGATTTATTTCGGGATAAAAAATCCAAAATTCCGTACGTTTCGGCACCAACATCAGGCAATCCTCAGCAGATATACAAATTATTACATTTTCGAATTCTCCATCATACCCAGTGTGTCGCGAGATTACAAAATCAAGCACCTATACCGGAGTATAAGTAAACAAAAGATCGACATCGAATAGTCCGGAGAACGAGATCAAAGTGTTGGATTTTTTATCCCGAAATAAATTATTTTGATTAAACACGCACTAATTACCGCGTTTGACTCTCATTGCCAATTTAATTAATTGATTTTGAAATTTCGCGAGTTCTTAAGGATTTTATTACAACATTTGTTCAGTGTCCACCGTCTGCTGCTAAACATGCCTCAGCACGTCGTAGCACTTCTCAAACAGCGTTACGTATCATCTCCGGTGTTATTTTCTGCACTGCCTGAAATATGCGCTCTCGCAACTCATTTAAGTTAATCACTGGTGTTCTGTAGACTAAAGACTATAGGTGACCCTATAAAAAAAAGTCGCATGGCATTAAGTCTGGCAAACGAGGCGGCCAGGTAACTGGACCGCCTCTGCCAATCCAGTGGTGAAGGAAAGTATTGTTGAGATATTCCCGAACATTTAATGCGAAATGAGGGCCCGCTCCATCATGCATAAAGGCTATTCTACAATTGCGTAAGCGTGGTCGTAAGTAGTTGTAAGACTGTTGTAGGCGTGGTTGTAAAGCGGTACTTCCAGTTGTAGAGCGTGTTGTGGAAGATGGTTGAACTTCATCTTTCACGACTACAACAGATGTGAACGTAAAAGCCAACCAATCAGAGTGCTGTGTCGAAATACACGTGAAAACAACTCTCAAGATCTCAAGTTGGAAATTATTCTTTTTATTGTAGTGTGTTTTTGGTTTTCATCGTTTTCATCATGGAACACGAAGAAAGTACTACTCTAAGTTTCGAGACACAAAACTGCACTCTGATTGCAGGTTGCTGTAATCAAGTTTACAACGTATCTTTACTCTATTGTAGATTGATCCGTTGTACAACATCCATGACTACTACTACTTCTACTCCTACAACCCTACGTTTACGCAATTGTAGAATAGGCTTAAGGGTCATATTTTGACGCACATTCAGAGGTACATCGTCTAGGAATTCCGGAAGGTCTTCTTGTAGGAAATGGAAATAATTTTCTGCGTTTAATTGGTTTGGAAAAATGTGAATAAACTAAAAGGAAGAAAAAAGGAAAAAAAGTAATAAAATCGATGAAAATAAAGGAATAGGATTAGGACGCTTAAATAGGTATCTTAAATAGGTCGATCACCTAACAATCCACCCCATACATTCAAACTGAAGCATATTGTTGATAGTTTGTAATCTTTGTTGCACGTGGATTTTTGGCATTCCAAACGTGTTCGTTGTGAACGTTGAAAATACCATCATGTGTAAATAAACACTCGTCCGTCCAAAGAATGGAATGTTGAAAATTGAAGTTTTGTTGATGATTATCAAAATACCATTCACAAAAACCACGTCGAATTAAATAATCGTTGTCTTGCAAGTGACAAACTCGCATGTAGCGATATGGCTGCTGATGGTCACGTCGGCACGCCACACACGGCTGTGGCTAATTCCCAATTCTCTAGCAACGCACCTAGTGCTTCTTGAGGGATTGTTTCTTATCATATCAAGGGCTTCATCATTGTGGAGGCGCTGACGACAGTGACGACCAGCATTTATGCGTCGTGGTACCGCAACACTTCCGGTGAACATAATTCAGTTCTCTAACCTTCTAAACACGTTAGCGTCTGGCAGTCACCACTGAGGATATCGGTCAGAGTATAAACGCGCCTCTTGCTCTGCTTGATTATTACAAGCTCCTATATAATGCCATCAGCATATCATAATATTCTCTATTAGAATAATTACCGGCCATTCTACACACTTTGAATTGGTCACGGACGTAAGAAATACCAGAACGGAGCACGTTGCGCGGCATTATCCGACGTTAACCTAGAAAGACGTTGAAATAGAATTACTCCGTGAAATTATCCGCCGCCGCGCTATTTTGGTCCCTCATATCAGTAACTAGAAAAGTATTCGTCTAATCGAAAAATCGTAAAGAAACTTGTTATTCAGTTTTTGCTGTATATTGTCATACTACCCCAGCAAACATTTTGGTTGTGGGATGTTGCCAAAAGGGAAACAAATGTCAGCAAAACAATAATGCCAAAGCCAGGGCCTACTGTGTCCGCAATTGCTCTCCATATGAACGAAATCTTAAGAACATAATCTGCAGTCAAATTAACGACAACACCAGAGCAACTCTGACAACAACATTAAGACGTCAGATTGACACAACAAATTGAGGACAGATCTGTTTACTGCAAAGCGGCAACCGATTGGCACCAAACGTAGACCAAATCTGTCTCAATAAATGTCGCGAATTTGTTGTATTGTTTAGAAAAAGTAATTTGCTGGCACAGCATATTTTATGCTGTCTTATTGTGAGCAAATTTTATTATATGGCTAGCAATGCGATTTGTTAAGGATACTAAAGTATCCTTAACAAATTGCAAAATTATTTTTCATCTAATAAAATTATAATTTTATTAGCTGAAAAATAATTCTGCTTCTTGGTTCTCTTCTTGAAGAGAACCTGTAGTTACGAACTGGATTTGTTTTTTGGGTCGTCGGGATCCTTCTTATATTTGCGGCAGGATGTCTTTTAAATACGAGAAAATTATCTGTCCATGCGCCGCCTAGTGGTGTCGATATAGTGTATTTTGAAATGTTTGACTAACAGATGCTGTTGCATTCTTGCGTGACGAATGCTGACACTTTCGTAATAGCAAAGTTGCTTGATATTTGTAGTGAATCTGTCGTCAATGCGTTCAACAGACCCGCTCGCTTATCCAAGCCATCTGTCGTCAACATACATTGTTGTATTTTTGCGAGATGTTTGCTGACACTGTTTGCAATAGCAAAACTGTTTAGCATTTGCCATCAATCGCCGTCAATATGTTCGGTATCTGCTTGCTGTTAACTACTATTCTGTCATATATTTTGCCGACAAAGGTTCCCAGATAGCAAAATCTGACTGGAGCACGTTTTGAAATTTATGTGCTACATATTATAGCGACAGAATGCTATCAATATTTTAACAGGTTATGCCGTTTCAGTTAATGCCGTCAGAAACGCAGCAAAAATCAAGCACTACGTGCGTCACGATGTAATGTCAGAAATGCGGCAAAAATTGAGCCGAGATTACCAGCATAAATAGAGCAAATTTCAAACATCGTATGCTGGCACAATGTGTCCAGCAGAATGCACACTGCGATTGCACATAACTTGCTCTCACAGTGTAACAACAGATTGTCAGCAGAAATCAAACTTGTCAGCAAGTACGCTATGATGGCAGAAACGCAGCAGAAGTTCAGCATGCTCTGTCGTCGTATTGAATTAATAATTGGATGAAGATTTTCGAACTAATTCAATGCCGATAGATGGCATCCAATATGATCTGTTTCTCGTATTTAAAATTTGACGAACAATGCTATAAGAACGGTGTCAAGAGACACGACAGCGTCTAAATGGGTTTTCTTGCAAGTTTTTCCCAAATGCTTCACTCCGGAATGAAACGCTCTTCCAGGATCTACTTGTCAATTTATTTATTTATTATGTATATATGCTATATGCGGGTTGTAGGCAAGCTCCTGGGTACCGCATCGTGGGACATCGGATCAACTTAAAAAAAAAAAAAAAAAACGAAACGACAGCGTCTCGCGCCAAGCAGCGCCTAAGTTTAAGATAAATCATGGTACGACACAACTTTTGTATCAGTTGTATCGTAGAGTCCACTCACATATAATAGAGTGGCACAATTGAAAAATAACATTTTGAAAATAATAATTCTCAATATATGTATGTATAATAAAAATTTCTGATAAATTAACATAAATTTTCTCATATTACGAGTATATATATACCTATATATTGGGGAAACATATGTCATTCTTATTTTGTCTGAGTTTTTCTGAAAAACATTTCAATTCGTATAAAAATTCTGAGAAAATATGAAATTTTTTATAGAAATTCTGATTAAAATATACATATATATGTATATTAAAAATAATTCTAAAAGATATTTTTCCATCAGGAAAATCCTGATTCATTTCTGCCGTGTTTCTGCTGCCACATCGTGACAACACATCATGCTCTATTTCTGCTATACATCTGCTGTCGATAACTAATATTGCTGGCTCTGTTTGTTATTAGCTGCATTTCTAGCGTCATATCGTGACGGCATACCGTGCTTCGTTTCTGCTGCATTTCTGCCATCACATTGTGCTGGCACATTGTGCTGGCAGAACCAAAGCTTAATGAGGACGCAGCGGAGCGGAATCTGCTGCAAATTCGTGATTGAATCTGCTGGCATACTACTGGCATACTGCTAGCATTTTGCTATCTGGGTTGTTGCATATTGACGGAAGTGTGCTAACAGAATTGACAACACCAAATTATGTTTCCCATTTGCAGCGTTTCGGCAAACATAATTTGTTGCCAACGTTTGCGATTACAGATTGTGTTAGCTGGGACTGTCCGTATGCGCGAATATCGAAATATACATATACATATATATACCTACTTGCTCTTTGTAGAGCACAGAACTAGCTAAATGGGAAATTATTATCCTATTTCTTTACTAATCTATAAAGAATAAAAAACTTGAGAAATAAAATTAAAATTAAGAATTTAAATTAATTTTTACAAAAGTGGTTGAAAATCGATTTAAGCGCGTTTACGCCCTCCCTGTCCTTTGACCGTTGTACGCTCAAACTCGTCATCATTTCAACATCCCAAAAAGTATATTCTCATCATGAAAATGCACGACTATGGCCGGTTATATATAAGATCTAACTATAAAACTACCGCTTTGTGACATTAGACTGACTGGTCTGTTACTATTTATAGACAAACTGTTAGAGGCGAAAACAAATTGTGTCCTTTACATTCGTGTCATCCGTATAATGTAGTAACGAGACAGCCCTGATCCGGGGACGAATATAGAACAGATACTATTAAGAAGTTAACGTTTTTAATTTTTTCTTACGAATTTTAGAACTGGCCCATTGAGAGATAAGGTTACTTTTACTTTAATATCGCAATTACCCTGATCTATATATGTTATATTTACTTTACAATCCTTTTATAATACATACGTATGCCATTTCCTATCCGTTCTTCTCCCAAAAAATTGAACTTGAACGCGAAAAATTGAACGCAAGACAAAAAGTCAAACCAAGCTGGTCGCGTTGTCGAACTGATTTTCAGAGCGCGGATAAAACAATAACCCTCCACTGACACACTCGATTATCTTTGGTACATTTTTACTCTTTTTCTTTTTTTTTAAGGAGGTAGATAATATAGAATTGTCTTTCTCTCTATCGTATGAGAGCTCGACTTATGGAACACACACGACGATTAATATGTGCATCTCGTCTCGACTCCCTGAAATTCCTGACCGAGGGAAGAATGACAAAGAATCGCTATCCCTTTGAAATTAGCATGTTCGCGCGAATGATGGCTCGCCACACACACAAGCCAGATCTAAAAATAAAAATGTAAAAAGATCGTGGCGAGTAAAAAAGTCGCCGGCAATTAGGAGCATTCTACAAGATAGTGCGGTAGTTGAAAAAATTTGTGCACGCGTGCGTTGTTTAATTTGTATGCAGTAATAACGTTAGTAACAGTTTCGATCGCATTTAGCATGAAATCCGACGAGCTTTCGGATAATTATGCAGCGTTAATCGCCGGAAACTATAACTCGTACGATATATTTTGGTAACGGGACCGTTTGCGAAACCTGCTTGTCGTTTCGATCATCGTAGAATCGTTTATGTAAATGCTATCATACAAGTTTGAGAAACAATCGATCAGTAACCCCGACAGCACACGATATCCTATGGACGTCCATTGGAATCCATTTGAAGTCCAGGAATTTCAAATAGACTCCAATGGACGTCCATAGGATATCGTGTGCTGTCGGGGAAATGATCGTACCGGTTCAACTCCGGCTCAACATTGAATAAACTTCTTAAACTCGGTACAAGATCAACGTGCCCACGGAAATATATGTGTCTATAAATCTACGTTTATCTACATGATATGAAGCTTCGAAAGCTCGCTCAAACACCGCGAGATCTCGCCTCAGACGGTAGATATCGTTCGTCGCTGTATGCATATGTACGTACATACATATAATAATTGGTAAAAAAAAATCACAGCTTCTATACAATACTATATTGCTAGCACGTGTCACAAACATTACGCTTGCGCAAAACAATCAAAGTACCTTTTATCTTGACGCACAATCCACTTAGGGCCAGCGCACGTACATTGCCGTAGCGTCTTACGCCACCTTACGTGAGAATCACCTTACGTGACACGTAAGTCCCAGTCTACAATAGGTGTTTTAAGCCCTAAGCCTTAAGAAATTGATCAATCACAGGTGAATTTGAGGAGAATAATCGACTGTGATTGGTCAATTTCTTAGGGCTTAGGGCTTAAAACATCTATTGTAGACTGGGACTAAGCCAAACGTACAGCAACGTACATAGAAAAACATAACGTAATATACCATACGTTACATGCGTTACGTTACGTTTTTCTATGTGCGTTGTTGTACGTTAGGCTTACGTGTCGCGT
The DNA here is from genome assembly GCA_030770355.1 of Harpagoxenus sublaevis. Taxonomy (NCBI): domain Eukaryota; kingdom Metazoa; phylum Arthropoda; class Insecta; order Hymenoptera; family Formicidae; genus Harpagoxenus; species Harpagoxenus sublaevis. The sequence continues at coordinate 75,121 of JASTWR010000451.1, forward strand.
AAGGCGATTCTCACGTAAAGGTGCGCCTATATCTATCGTAAATGATTATCGTAAGCTCCTTACGACCACTTACGACGATCGCAATGCTCGTCGTGACAGTTATCGTAACCTCATCGATGAGTTGATTCAACTTGAACTCTGATGGTGCGATCCCATGGTACGGAACATATGCGCAATGCGGAATTGGCGGAACGCTCGTGATTGGTTCGACCTCTTTTACGTTCGTTCCGCCGACTTTTATCCGCAAGTTTCTATTTTATCCGCACTATCCGTGCGGAAACTGCGGAAGCTTTATAACAAAAGCTGCGATTATATATAATGAATATAATTTTAATGAATATAATTTAATGAATATAATTTTAATGAATATAATTTTAAAATTTTATGCGTAGTTGTTGCTTTTTAAATGGACACCAACATTGTTTTAATTTATTTAATAATACGCAAGTAATAACAAACAATTCTTTAGAATACATTTTTAGCGACTAAATGTTGTAGCAATTGGTGACAATTTTGTAGGTTATGAATGGAATTTGTTAATGTGACAGATGTATTGCATGTATGTACGTGTGATTCCGTTCCGCTTAAATATAATTATCCGTGTCCCATGGAGCGGAAAATGCGGAAGCGTAGTCTGTGCGTGCCAATAATATACACTGTTCCGATAGATACAATGAAAGGATCTATGGGAAATAATCTTGTGATTGGCAAGCGTCAATTGCGCTTCCGCGAATTCCGCTCCATGGGACACAGATAAAGATATTTCAGCGGAACGCAACTGGCGGAATATCTGCGATTGGACGAACTTCATTCCGTCAATTCCGCATTGCGCATACGTTCCGTACCATGGGATCGCACCATGACGATTACAACGCTTGTCTAGCGTTACAACAGTAACCTAATCTGTCAGCCTTCTCGACGCGCGAAGAAAAGTATGTTTATATGATATATTAACATAGATATATTGTTTACGAGAGTTTCTTTGCTTACGACCACGATCGCAGCGTTACGATAGATGTAGGCGCACCTTAAGGTGGCGTCAGACGCTACGGCAATGTACGTGCGCTGGCCCTTAGGACCGTGGCACACACAAAAACTTAAGCAATAAAACCTAAGCAGTAAGGAAATCAACAGTATGGATTCACTAGCGCTTACGTTTATGCCTTAAGATCTTGACTGTGATTGGCTGATTCGTTTACTGTTCAACAAGTTTTACTGCTTAAGTTTTTTTGTGTGCCATGGCCCTTACAGACAAGATACGATGTTAGCAATGTATAGGATATGAGTATTACACATATAGTCCATAGATCTTAGCGGTCTAGTATAGTATAGAAGCCTGTGGGTAAAATACCTAATGCGCGCGCGCGCGTGCGTGTTATATACTTGTTGTACTTTCTTTGTTCCAGAAAGAGAGCGAGATACAAGCGATGATACCCGAGCGTTTCACCGATATTTCATAGCGGTGCGATTTTCTCTCGTCAGAGAAAACCAGTGACAAATTTGTAAAGATTAGTAGAAACGTTAGCGAGCCACCATCCTCGGGATGCCTCTATAGGTCTAACAAAGTATCAACGCGCATGCGTGCATGCGTGCATGCGTACGACAAACTCTTAAACTCATAAAATAAGGATAGTCGCCTAATCGCGGTTTTTCTCCAAAAGTTCTTAATTTTATACTTGAAAAACAAAAACGTGTTACAGTGAAAAGCGTTACACGCATTACTTTCCATTTCCTTCGCTTACATATATACAGGGTGTCCCAAAAAGCTCGGTCACCGTTTTACTGACAAATTCTGTGGAACATTCTAAGAAAAAAATTCTTATGCAAAAATGTTGAGGCTATAATAGTTTTTGAATTATAAGCATTTAGGGTGCCTTTTCATGCAGCGAATTTTTCGCTGCGAATGATTTTTAACAAGTAGCGAATAATTCGCTGCAAAGTAGCGAATAATTCGCCGCGAATAGTTTGTGAGCGTCGCATCTGTGTGATTGCGTGTCAACAATTGCCCGGTAGAAAATTTTTTATATAAAAAAACATTATACCATATAAATATATGGTAAATATGCATATTAGGTCAAACCTCACCGATGACCTTGACCTTGACATATGTTGTCATGGTCACCCTCCTGAGTGACCTTCAGAAGGTTTTAGCCGGCGGTCATTATTGGTTAAAAAGTTATAAACAAAAAAATTAAAAAATATAGCAGTTATTTTGAGTACTGATAGACATAAATGACTGATATTTATGTGGAAATAGTACATGTATGAACGAAGGAAAGTTAGTTAAAGAGGCGAATTGTTGGTATATTGAAAGAAAAGTTATTTAAAGCAGATCTCGAGAATAAAGAGTATGTGCTTCAACTTACAAGGCACATACGTAAAGCGCGTCACTAACCCATAGGTTAGTGGCGCGCTTTATAAGTGTGTGCTTTGTATGTGCTTTGTATGTTCTTCAACTTAGAAAACACATACTTCTAAAGCGCGTCACTAACCTATAGGTTTTTGTCAATAACCAACTATTATTTGCTTTAACAAAGCTTTAACATGCTTTTGCCATAATTATACCAACAATTCACTGCTTTAAATAATTTTTCCCACCAAATTTTTTTCTTTATAACTTTTTAATGAACAATAACCGCCAGCTAAAACCTTCTAAAGGTTACTCAGGAGGGTGACCTTGACAACATATGTCAAGATCAAGGTCGTTTATGCCTTTCAATACTCAAAATAACTGTTATATTTGTTAAATTTCTTTGTTTATAACTTTTTAATAAACAATGACCGCCGGCTAAAATTTTCTAAAAGTCACTCAGGAGGGTGACCTTGACAACATATGTCAAGGTCAAGGTCATCGGTGAGGTTTGACCTAATATGCATATTTACCAAATATATATATAATTATATATTAAATATATGTCCATACATTTCCTTTTCTCTTGTATATATATAAATCTCCGTTCATATATAATTATATATAACAACTGTTACATTTATATATCATTATATATGGGCATATTTTTCTGGTTTCCTCAAATTTTACTTTTTATAAAAAATGCAATGCGAAAAAAATAATCTTCTTAATTATTTTCTTCTTTTTATTATTTTTCCTCTATAATACGAACAGAGATTATACAAGAGAAAAAATAAACATGTATGGACATATTTACATTGATATCCAATTATATATATTCATATATATTTTTATATAAAAAATTTTTTTACCAGAAATACTAAAATATTTTTTATACATGGTTTTATTTAAGCTTTGAAGTGCTCTTAAATGTTATATATTTAATAAATATAGATTAAATCATTAATTAGTAACAAAATTTTTTAAAATCTTTATGCAATAAATATGCACCTCGAACACATGCAAAGTACTTATTTAAATTGAATTATATGTATAATTCAATTTAAATACTTCGCATGTGTTCGCATTGCATATTGCATGAAGATTTTAAAAAATTATTTGTTACTATAAATTAATGATTTAATCTATATTTATTAAATCAACAGAGATAATTAATGAACAAAGATTTGATATAGGTATGGTATACCTATATAAAATCTTTGTTCTTTAATTACGTCTGTCGTTGATTCTATTTTGTCATAAAATTGATGTTTCTTTACATATAGTCTCTATGTAAAGAAATATCAATTTTATTACAAAATGGAATCATCAACAAAGCTAATTAAAGAACAAAGGTTTTATATATTCAATTTAATATCTAAGTATATTTTGCATGTGTTCGCATTGCATAAAGATTAAAAAAATATTGATACTAATTAATGATTTAATCTATATTTAATTAAATATATAACATTTAAGAGCACTGCAAAGCTTAATTAAATATAGGCAATTTGTATGTTGCTAACGTCGCGAATATTCGCTAAAAGCTGGAAAAATCCAGCTTTTAGCGATTACTCGCTAGCGAACAGCGAATGACCACGTGATCTCCAATCGCGGCGATTTTTTTGCTGCGTGAATAGGCGTGAATAGGCTTTAGAGTTAGCGAATCAGACCGCCTAAAGTTGGCGCGCTCAGGTGTGGTACATCGCATAGCAAGTAAAGGTGCTCTTGTACATTGACTCAGTTTTTAGATATTGACATAATTCTGCAAACGACAAGGAAATTACTTTGAAGCTTTGTCTTATTTATCTGTGATTGTTCAATTTGCTGTACATAAAGATTAATGCAAGCATTATGGAATATCAATAAATACGTATGCACAGCGAACTGTCAAGTTTGTCAAATGAAGTGTGTCACAAGCTAGCCCACCTTCACTTGCTATGCGATGTATGAGCGCGCCAACTTTAGGCGGTCTGATTCGCTAACTCTAAATGCTTATAATTCAAAAACTATTATAGCCTCAACATTTTCGCATATGAATTTTCTTCTTAGAATGTCCCACAGAATTTGTCAGTGAAACGGTGACCGAGCTTTTTGGGACACCCTGTATAATGGACTCAAAAGACAGTCTAAAGAAATAATTAGCTCTTCAATTAGGAAGTTTTGCGATAACAAGCGCGATTAACGCTAAAGAAAAATTACAAAAAAGGAAATGGAATAACGAACTGCGATATACAGCGGTATATAAACGATGCCGTTTTCTTGCCAAGTATCATGCGGAAGTATATAAATCCGATGCGGATGCGATTATGCGAAAATGGTCCGATTGGCGTGTGCCATGCAGATAAACAAACGTGTGACGCTGAAGACGAAAGTCATCTCGAAATCCGATTTTTCGAAGACGCGAGCGATGTACATACTTTCGGAAGTTTTATCGCGCGCCCACTACAATCTACCGAAAAGCGCGCGTAGGACCGATTCCGACTCCATTCAGGAATTAAGGTGCCTATTCACGCAGCGAAAAAATTGCCGCGATTGGAGGTCACGTGGTCATTCGCTGTTCACTAGCGAGTAATCACTGTTCGCTCTATTTTCTCAGCTTTTAGCGAATATTCGCGACGTTAGCAAGATACAAATTGCTTATACTTAATTAAGCTTTGAAGTGCTCTTAAATGTTATATATTTAATTAAATATAGATTAAATCATTAATTAGTATCAATATCTTTTTAATCTTTATGCAATTTTATGCAATGCGAACACATGCAAAATACTTATTTAAATTGAATTATACGTATAATTCAATTTAAGTACTTCGCATGTGTTCGCATTGCATATTGCATGAAGATTTTAAAAGATTATTTGTTACTAATTAATGATTTAATCTATATTTATTAAATTAACAGAGGTAATTAAAGAACAAAGATTTTATATAGGTATACTATACCTATATCAAATCTTTTAAAGAACAAAGATTTTATATAGGTATACTATACCTATATCAAATCTTTGTTCTTTAATTACCTCTGTTGATTTAATAAATATAGATTAAATCATTAATTAGTAACAAATAATCTTTTAAAATCTTCATGCAATATGCAATGCGAACACATGCGAAGTACTTAAATTGAATTATACGTATAATTCAATTTAAATAAGTACTTTGCATGTGTTCGCATTGCATATATATTGCACGATTTTAAAAAATTTTGTTACTAATTAATAATTTAATCTATATTTAAATATATAACATTTAAGAGCACTTCAAAGCTTAATTAAAACCATGTATAAAAAATATTTTAGTATTTCCGGTAAAAAAAATTTTTATATAAAAATATATATGAATATATAATTGGATATCAATGTAAATATGTCCATACATGTTTATTTTTTCTCTTGTATAATCTCTGTTTGTATTATACAGGAAAAATAATTTAAAAAAAAAATTAAAACGATTTTTTTTGCATTGCATTTTTTATAAAAAATAAAATTTGAGAAAATCAGAAAAATATGTCCATATATAATCATATATAAATGTAACAGTTGTTATATATAATTATATGTATATGAACGGAGATTATATATATACAAAAGAAAAAAACATGTATGGACATATTTAATATATAATTTAATATATAATTATATACAATATATTTTTATATATGTTTATATATAATATATGTTTTTTTATATAAAAATTTTCTACCGGGCAATTGTTGACACGCAACCACACAGAGGCGACGCTCACAAACTATTCGCGGCGAATTATTCGCTACTCGCTAAAAATCATTTGCAGCGAAAAATTCGCTGCATGAAAAGGCACCTTTAATCCCTTTGGAAATTTTGTCTCGTACGAAAAAGAAAATGCGACGAAAACAACGATGGCGCGCGTCTCATTCGGAATCAAATCGCTCTTTGATTCATATCGGAGGAACTCGGATTCATCTTGCCGTACGAAGAAGAGGGAAATCCAAAGATCCTAAGGCGTGGGTGCGCTATACGAAGTGCGCTATTATTACAATTATTATTATTGGTGCTGATTCTCGTCGTTTTCCTCCTGCGATACGATGCTCGACCTGTTGGAACGCACGTCAAGATCCATTGCGAAGGGTTTCGTCGAGTTGCCGAGAAGCACCTGCGTGCTCTGGCCATCGTCGATGCTCAGCGAACACTCCAGCGAGCTGTCACTGAAAGTACAGAAACAGATTTCTACTCGTTACTAGCGTTTTCGCGGATCGTCTCGGGCTGGACACGTGGTTAGCTCGCTTTGACAATCGGTAGCTGATTGGTTTACCTGACGATACTGGCGCGGTCGACCGAGCTACCTCCAGTGGTCGGCGCCGTACAATTTTCGCCGTTGCACGGTCGCTCGCCATTGCTGCTGCAAGAGGAGGTTCTGGTACTGGCGCCGGTGACATTAACGGCAACAGCCGCTGCCACCGCCGCTGCCTCCCGCATAGACGCCCGCCTAGATTCCTCGTGGCACTCGCACTTGCACTCTTCCGGTTGCACGTAGCTGTAACCACCGCTGATAGTCTTTGCGATCTCATCCTCTGGCCGCGGTATCGTCTGTATCCGTTTCGGTGCCTTCCGCTTCTCCGGTATTTCTTCGAAGTTGATCCAATTGCTCGGCCGCACTGCTGCTGTTGTTGCTGCCGTTGTTGTTGTTGCTGCTGCTGCTGATGATGATGATGATGCCGCTGCTGATGCTGATGCTGATGCTAATGCTGATGCTCTCGGTGGCAGTGGAGGTGGACTAGGTGATTTTCCTTGGTTGGTAGCGCCTTTGCGGCCACCATCCGGCGGCACCTTGCCCGCAAATTCAGTGAACGTATTCGCTGTACTGGCGTATTGCCGACGCGGACTCTTAAGCTTGAAGCTATCCTCTCGCGGCAGAGATATCTTCATCCGTTCTACGCGCCTCTCGTCCAGCGATGTCTGCATCACAAACTCGTCCAGCAAAGTTGGGTTTATCGGCGTCGTTGAGCGTGGTCTCTCGATTGGGATTGTCCTGATAAAATCAACATGATATAAGTAAATCACTCATCATATGAATTAAAAATTGTTAAGGACTTTGGCTCATATTCTCAACTCTTCTTTATCGATAAAAGCGCTATTGTATTTCTGAGATGCTATAGTTCATGTTACATATACTATAGCACAGAAATAATAAAAGAGCGCTTTTATCGATAAAAGAGAGTTGAGAATATGGGCCTTTGTCTTCTTCATATAATTTAATATTAATTTAATATTTTTTATTCAGGTTTACTATTAATATTCAATTATAAAATAATTAAGACTCGATCAAATAATTAATTTTACATTGTAATCTTACAATTAATATTATAAGGGAATTGTGCCTAAAACGACATACTTCCTTTTAAAAAATTGTAATTTTATTCTGGAATACTTAAAAATTATGTAACGCGTTTAGATACACTTTAGCATAAACATAGTTTGTTATTGTAATATTCAAAAACCATCATAACTTTGCATTAGTTTTGTAATAACATATAAACAAAAACTACAATTGTTTATTTTACCCTGATATATCGAGCAAAACGACATAGTGCTAGTTTAGTGCTTAATATCGCTGCTAGCGATATTGGAGAAGCGACAATACATTAAACATCAAAATCTATCGTGTCTTTAGAAGTCTTTAGTAGTGTTGCAAGAGTTGGTAGTGAGTTGCACACTTGTGAATGAGAATTTTGCCATCTAATAAAAAATGCAAGTTTAAAAAATTATTTTAACACATTTTTCTTCAGCTTTCATTACTTTATTTCTTTGTTTGGTATCTAATATTTTTATATTTTATTATTGAGTTTTCTCATATAAATCCACGCTTTGGCACTTTTTATATTTGGAAATATCAGAGCAATATTGCATACAATTGCTGGCCTAAACTGATATGGTACGTCATTTTGCCCGGTCACTAGTAAAATTTTTCTATCCATAAAATAAGAAGTTAGATTATATTAGAAAAATATATAAAAAGTACAACAGCATGGATTCATGTAAAGAAACTCAATAATGAAACATAGAAAAATTAGATACCAAATAAAGAAATAAAGTAATTAGCAAAAGAAAAATAATTTTTTAAACTTACGTTTTCGATTAGATGGCAAAATTTCCATTCACAAGCGTGTTCTCACTACCAACTTGCAACAGGTACTAAAGACACGATAGATTTCGACGTTTACTGTACCGTCGCTTCTCTAGCAGCGATATTAAGCATTAAATTAGCACTATGTTGTTTTGCCCTGGCACAATTCTCCTACATACAATACAATATATATATCGTTCGTGTGTCAAAGTAATTTTTCATTTGAAAGAATTACCTTACTTCCTGAAGTCGTTGTTTAACCGGTAAAATAGGTATAGCGACGCTCTTCTCCAATGGCAGAGTCGTTGGTACATATGGAAGATCCTCCTCGAAGCTCTCCTCATAAAAGAGACCCTTTCGCTCGTCCGGCAGTTCCTCGGCCAGTTTCTCGACTTTAGTACGAATAAACTCGATCTCCGAATCTTTCTCGGATTCGGAGCTATTGTGATCCAAATCGGATTTTACACTGGGTGTTTTTACCAGACCTTCCTGTTCTAGCGACTTGTTGATCTTGTCTTCAAGGAGATCGAGTCTTTTAGTTTCTTGAGCAATTCGGGAAAGCTCTCCCGAGCTTATCCTTTTCTGCTGCATCCCTACATCGTCATTTATCCTCTCGGGTGGTTCTGGCTGTTGCTGTTGCTGCTGCTGATTCTCTTTGCTTTTTCTCTTTGGCTTTATTATGTCCGGCCTTTTGCCAGTAGATTCTCTTCGACGAACCACTAGACGACGTTCGCAAGTCTGTCGATTTAACTTGCGATTTAATTTCCAGTTTAATATCTGGTTTAACCGTAGTCGATGACTTAGCTGGCGGCAACGCCTCGACTATTTTGTTAGCCTGCGCGCTAATCTTCGAGTCTCTCAATTTCGAACTTTTCAGTGTGTGCGAGTCTTTTGACGCGCTCTGTGGTGGCCGACTATCTCTGGACGAGATTCTGGATACAGTCTGCGTCGTCGTAATCGTTTCGATCTGCGCCTCAGTCCTAATTTTAGCGATCGACGACAACGGCGTCGGATGGTGCTCAATCGACACCTCTGTGATTATGCTGCCCGTATGCGGCCCCTCGGCTTCGTACTCGTCCAGTAATTTCGTCGGCGTTTCCAACGGTATCGAGACGCTCTCCGACGGCAAGGCCTCTTCGTAGTTTCTGTCATCGGCATGCAAACTAATGAAAATCGAATCATCCTGATGATTCCTTTCTTTTTCTGTGTTGAACGTAAACTCCACGTGACCAATACTCTCGAGAGACGGATGTTCGTCCCCACTGGTGACTTCGAGGTCACACGAGGCCGCGATTGCTTCATCGTAGCTTTTCTTCCTCTCGCGTTTCTTGAACAAACTCAGCGTAGATGAAAATACCCCCTTATTCTTCGAGTCCTTTTTCATGATTGAACCTTTGTCGATGGAAACTCTTTCGCGTGATTTTGAACGACTCCTCAGACTCTCCGTAGTGTCTTTCAATTTCGACGTCAGACTTCGTCGTGGCTTTGTGCTAGGTGACGGTGATTCCGGGCTCAATATGCTACCGTCAGTTCTAGCCTATTTAAATACAAATATAATGTGATTCAGTAACTTGATAATAAAAGATTAAATATTAGATGGATGCAGAATTTCTCTCATTGTTTTTCTGTCAAAGTCTATTTTAAGTAAAGACTAAAAGTTTTTTAAAAAAGCGGTAAAATGTTCTCTGAATAAAAATACGTACTAAAGATTATTATGAATGGTAATTATTTCAATTAATAAGAATTATTTTAAAATTATCTAATATATCTTGTGTATTTTATTTTTCAAGCAAATACATACAATATAATACAATATACATAATCTTCTTCTTTTCTTTCTTTGATTACTAATAAACCGCGAAATATTTTATAAAATATAATTTATGTACCTTAAACAGCGAAGCAAAGCTACTTTTTCTGGATACGGACGACGGACTGGGCGTTCGCGAGCCTTCGAGATCGCGGACTTTTTGATGTCTCGGTAATTTCGGACTTCCGGTGAGGCTACTCGTCGTAGGCGTCGTCTGCACAATCTCCTTAAAATTTTGAGTTTTTTTCCTTTTGTCGTTGAAATCGAGTGTCACGGGTTTTTGAACTTCCTGGATTTGAATCTTTGTTGATTGGTATTGTTGTTGCTGCTGTTGCTGTTGCTGTTGCTGTTGCTGTTGCTGTTGCTGTTGCTGTTGCTGTTGCTGTTGCTGTTGCTGTTGCTGTTGCTGTTGCTGTTGCTGTTGCTGTTGCTGTTGTTGCTGCTTGTGTTGTTGGTGCTGTTGTTGCGGTGTCGATCCTTGTTGCTCGCTCGATTTTTTTATAATCGGTACCTGCCCCCGCACACATATACACACACAATACGAGAAAAGACACAATATATTTATATATATCATTGGTCTCATATTCAATAGAAAATATTTCTTTAAATATTCTTATATATATACAGGGTGTCTGTATAATGCCCGGACCACTTCTCGTGGGCAGATATAGCGGTAAACTGAATCAAAAAGTCTTTTACCGTTTTGTAAGTTTCTCAATAATTAATGAGAAATTAATTAATAAAGGTACGCGAATCAGGGTGGGTCTGCACAATTCGACGATGAGAAGGAAAACAGCTCAGCGTTACGTCATGCTACTACGCGCGCGGCGAGGTATTGAGATTTGGAAGAAGAGCTGTAAATAACAACGGCTATACATGAGTAACATTCATGCATAGCCATTGTTGTTTATAAGGCGCTTCTTCTATTGCTTCGCCGTGCGCGTATATACACTCACCCGCAAAAAGAACGGGCCACTTGAAATCAACGCTAAAAAGCACCAAATTCAAAGTTGCATATCTTTGTGAAAAATACGTCTGCCTAGCTAGCCCCCCCCCCCCCACTTGATTAAAATTTAATGAATAAATTATATAATAATGCGCTATTTATGCGCTCTTTAAATTCGTAAGAAAAAAATTTTGCGCTTGTTTTGTTTAGCCAAATAAAATTTTTTTTAATGGAGGGCTGAGTAGGCTGTCAGTGAGCCCCCCCACATGTTAAGTATAAGCAAATCTGAAAAACAAATACACAGGATTTATGCGCTAATTATGCGCTCTCACATCAGAGTATTTTCAATTTTTGCGCCGTAACCCTCAGAGGACTTTCCTCTTAGTGCAAATGGTAATATTCCCTTGTAACTCGTTAAAAATACCAAAATTCGATTACCTAACTATACACAATGCCTACCCGAATTATGCGCTATTATTTTAACCCCTTGTGTGCATACGTTTTTTCGGTACCTTCCCAGTGCACACGTACGTGGGTCTGTCACGTCCGATGCATATTTGAGTAACCGAATTTTGGTATATTTAACGAGTTATAAGGGAATATTACCATTCGCATGCTAAAAGAAAACTCCTCTGAGGGTTGCGGCACAAAAATTGAAAATACTCTGATGTAAGAGCGCATAATTAGCGCATAAATTCTGTGTATTTGTTTTTCAGATTTGCTTATGATTAACATGTAAAAGGGGGGGCTCACTGACAGCCTACTCAGCCTCCATTAAAAAAATTTTTATTTGGCTAAACGAAACGAGCGCAAAATTTTTTTCTTACGAATTTAAAGAGCGCATAAATAGCGCATTATATAATTTATTCATTAAATTGTAATTAAGTGGGGGGGCTAGCTAGGCAGACGTGTGAAAAATGATCGCAGAATGATGTTTAAAAAAGCGTTTTAAAACTTGAACCCTCAGCTTTCGAATGCTTCAAGGCTCGTTTTTCTGCGATAATTTTACTACAAATGGCACTAATTTAAAGTGGGCCCTGCAAAATTAAAAAATAAACTTTAACTTTCATGGCGTGCACATGAAGAACAAAATTTATTCCGCAAAGTTTATTGATTGTATCGTAAAATTTACCATTTTCTCTTTAAAATGCTTCTTTAATCATTACGCTACCATTTTTTTTCACCGAGTTATGACAATTTGAAGTGAGTAGTGCATTTTTAGGTCTTTTTTCTAAAAATCCGTATCAATCCGGGTCAACGTATCGACCTCTGGTTTGAGCCAAAATTTTTCTCACTTTATGCTCTTTCAAACGGTATACTACAATATGGGGGTTTTACTTAAAACTTTTCAGTGTCCCAAGGGAACTACAACACAAAAATTTGAAATGGGAACCCCCATATTGTAGTATACCGTTTGAAGGGGCATAAAGTGAGAAAAATTTTGGCTCAAACCAGAGGTCGATACGTTGACCCGTTCGGCAGTTATTTATGGTCAAAGTTGAAAAAGGTCAATTTTTGACCCTAAATAACTCCCGAACGGGTCAACGTATCAACCTCTGGTTAGCGCCAAAAATTTTCTTATTTTATGCCCTTTCAAACGATATACTACAATACAGGGGGTTCCATGTAAGAAATTAAAGGTGACGTTCATGTGAGCTTCAAACGAACATCCAAGGTCAAATCATTGCCACCATCTTATGTCCCCCTCGAAACCATACAACTTTTATCTGAATCGTTTTCCTTCAAACGTTGATCCTGAAAAGTTATGAGGGTGGAACTTTTAAAATAGGACACCCTGTATAAGACAAGTCAATAATACAAACATAATACGAAAGTTAATTATATCAACAATAGGTTAAGGTGACGCAAACCCCCCCTTGGGGGAGGGGGGCGGTACCCTATATAATAGCGCTTGACAAGGGAAGTTCAGTGGTGGTACTCTCCCTTGTTAACTCTCACCCGTTAGACCCCCAAGGGGGAAAATGTAAAATAATCTAAAAAAAAGAAAATAAATATTTGCACATTTAATCACTTTTTAACCCTCTACGGGTAGTAATTAAAAGTATATGCGGGGGGGCCTTCGCCCCCCTTTCATCCTGCACCCCGACCACTTGTGTATATGCGGGAGGGGGGGGGGGGGGGTAAATGTGCAGAATAGTGGCCTCCTCACCGATTTCGTTCAACTTAGGCTTAATCGACGCGTTTTTGCACAAAACGACCGAATCTGGCAGAAAAAAGTGACGTTCTGCCCGCGAAGCGAGATATTAACAGTTAAAGTTGACGACTATCAGGTTATGAGACCTGTCATACCGACAAGATGTAGCGACTACGAGCATGCCCCGCAACCACATGGCATGCTCCGTGGCCGCACGCGCACGCATGATCGGTGTGAGTGAACCTAGAAGTGTGAGCGAGGGGGGCTTAACCTCCTCACTGATTTTAGGACACGCCTTTGGCGTATAGATTAGTGACGCGCTTTAAAAGTATTTAATTGTTTAAAGCGCGTCACTAACCTATATAGGTTGGTGACGCGCTTTAAATAGTTAGAAAGGGGCTCCACTTCCAAAAAGCTGACCTAACCCAACCCAATTGTTGTGTAGGTGGAGAAGTGAGTGTGTGGGGGGGGGGGGGGGAGAGAACCTCGCTTTACAACTTACAAAGTACATGCGTGGGCAGAGGAGCGTGTTCCACAGGGGTCGGGGTGGGTGGACTTCGCTTTACAACTTACAAAGTACATGCGTGAACGGGGGGCGGGTTCCACACGGTTTGGAGGGGGCGGGAGGGGGTCGAAGGCCCCCCGCATATACTTTTAATCACTACCCGTAGAGGGTTAAAAAGTTATTAAATGTGCAAATATTTATTTTTTAGATTATTTTACATTTTCCCCCTTGGGAGTCTAACGGGTGAGAGTTAACAAGGGAGAGTACCACCACTGAACTTCTCTTGTCAAGCGCTACAATATAGGGTACCTCCCCTTCCTCCCTCAAGGGGGGGGGGGGGTTTGCGTCACCCCAACCCAACAATATGTAGAAAAAAATTTATTGACTTCTACCGTTCCGTTTTGAAGATATTTGTTTTAAAAGTTAAAGAAATGTATATACAGTGTGAGTCATTTTAATCAACGCAGGCAAATATCTAGAAAAATATGGAAGATACGGAAAAATATTTTAGACAAAAGTTGTATGGTCTAAAGGAGGACATAAGATGGTGGCAATGATTTGACCTTGTATAGTCGTTTGAAGCTCACGTGAACGTGACCTTCAGATTCTTATTAACCCCCTATATTGTAGTATACCGTTTAAAAGGGCATAAAATAAGAAAAATTTTGGCGCAAACCAGAGGTCGATACGTTGATCCGTTCTGGAGTTATTTAAAGTCAAAGTTAGATAAAGTCCATTTTTGACCCTAAATAACTCCGAAACAGGTCAACGTATCGACCTCTGGTTTGCGCCAAAATTTTTCTTATTTTATGCCCTTTCAAACGATATACTACAATATAGGGGGTTTTATTTAAAAAATTGAAGGTAACCTTTATGTGACCTTCAAACAACTGTCCAAGGACAAATCATTGCCACCATCTTATGTCCCCCTTTAGACCATACAACTTTTGTCTGAAACATTTTTCCGTATCTTCCATATTTTTTGAGATATTTGCCAGCGTTGATTTAAATGACTTATCCTGTACATAAATATACCCTTTATGTAAAATCATATTATGTATCTCTTCTGTACGGTAAAAATAAATTAAATTTTTATGTTACACTTCTGTGACATCAAGAATTGCAATCACGGTTTTTTAATTCTTTAAGTTTGAATTTTTTTCAATTCTTAAATAATTTATTTAAACAATATCAAGTATAAAAATGGGACAAAATTGCGATTTTACGCTTTCTCTGGTCGCAATGATAACATATTATTTATGAATCATTTCTGAGACTAGCTTTACACTATTTAATCATGAAAACAAAATTCTATATATATAGGACATCGCGCCAACCTCCTTAAATCACAAATCGGAATGCTTTCTTAATAAAAAGAACTTCGATGCATCATAGCAATAACTAACGCAGTGACAATAAACTAATTCTTTCACATAATTTTGCATAAATTCTTCAGTTTTTGCTACAAAACATTTTTTTCTGAATAATTATGAAAGGATCACATAAGTAAATCTTATATATAAAAAAATAGATTATGTAAAAACATAAAATTATGCTCAGCAAGAAACTTGACTTCAAAAAGAAGATAAGTAAACTTCTGATAAAATTAACAAAATGCAAAGAAAAGAAAGCAAGAATTAAGAAAGAATCCTCCTTTTTTATGTTATTACTGATTAAATAAATAATTTTAGTAAGAAGACTCAAGAAAAAGAAGGCAACAGGTGAAGACAGACTCAAAAACGATGTTTGGTTAAACGCAGACAAGGAAACAAAAGAAAAACTGAGAAAAGTAATGGGAAAGATATGGAACGGAGAGAAACTGCCAAGAGAATGGAAAGTAGGCATAATATACCCAATACACAAAAAAGAAGACAGTAAAGAAGTGAAAAACTATAGAGGAGTAACTCTGCTGGACACGGCATACAAAATCTATGCAATGATTCTAGAAGAAAAACTGAGGAAGGAAGTCGAAAGACTGAAGCTGCTCCCAGAAACGCAAGCAGGTTTCAGGAAAGGAAGAAGTTGCATAGACAACATATTTGCACTGAAAATAACAGCAAAAAAAAACGATAAAGGAAGAGAAGGGAAAACTCTACGTCTTCTTTGCAGACCTTTATGTCAAACTGTTTGACGCCGACCTTCGACTCGGATCGGCTGCTCTCACATTTCTCTGTTCCGACTATGTCTTATTTCGGTGTTACATCACACGATTAATTAATCATATAAATAAGGATGGACGGTAGTTCCTTCACATTAAAATTTGACAAAGTGTTAAAACTGCAAAAAATTTCTTTTGTCTCTATGAGCGGCTAATTTTTAGAATGTGACAGTAAACTCGTGATAAGGACACAAAACTAGTGTCGAAACGTCGAAATAATGTAATACACTATATTAAACTTCAGTTTGGTCAAATAATTCTTCTTGTATATTAATTTTACCTTTGCTCCTTATGCGTTAAAGACTAATTAAACATTAACGTTCACAAGTCATTGTGTATTTATTGTCTTTAATATAAATAATTGTAGATAAGTTTTAAATAATAAACACCTTTTTCTTTGCTCGTATCTTTTAGTCTTGGTTTTTCCTTGGTTTTTGTTTATACTTATAATTGTTGAATACAATTAATTACAATTTGTTAAATAAACAAGCGGTATCTATATATTCTTTTATTATATTAGTGTTTTTGGACACATATATATTTAAAATGATGAAAAAGCCAATGACCTACATAACTAAAACTGAAATTATAATATATGTACACGTGCAGACAGTAAGACATAATAAACAGATTTGCGGTTGATAATAACAAAAATAGATTCAATAATAAACCTATAACCTAATAGACTACAACGCAAGACTAACATAACTCGCAGGTTTATTGAAATCTTATGCGTTAAAATTTTTGATTAAATATGAACATATGATAGGTCAATGGGAAACACTTTAAATTAAATAAAAACTTAATTTGGGTGTTAATTAAAATCTTATTTGTTCCAAATATAAATAAAACTTAAACTCAAGTTGGTTAGATGCTTATTAAATATTAATCCATATATGCGCCTAGACAAGTTAAATCCAATAGCAAGATCTTATTTAAATTTAATTTTGATCCATATTTGGAACATATTTAAATTTAATTACTTTTATATTCAATATTTGGTTTTTATTTGAGTTTAATTTCGTTCATATAAATGACTAATATGAACCATATTTAAAACATATTTAACTTTTTTCGCGGGTTGAAGAATGAAAAACAGGATCTTAACAGACAAACCAACCTCTACATTAACTTTTTCCAGAAATCTTTTAGTGATTTCCACTTCCCGTTTGAAGATTTCCTTCCGCTCCTCACGACCACGTCTTCTGGGCTTGTCCAACGGATCTGGCTTCAGATTGCCACCTACCATAGGCACTTTAATACTCTCGGGAATCAATGCCTTCGTGGTATCGGCCTCCCGCTTCAAGAGTATCTTCTCGAGATCATCGGTCTCCGGTTTCGATGGCTCTATCAGATTGTCAGCCAACGTCGGCTTGCTTCCGCAGAACGACGTTTCCAGTAGACATTTGTGAGGACTGGGGGATCTAAGAGAAATTGCAATGCACATATCATTCGTCAACAAATAGTACTCTTTACGCCTTTTCTATATTATGCTATGTAACTTTTATTAGCATTAGCAAAGCTTTTCTCACTTTTCGTTAACAGACCAAATGAGAATTCAAAGGAAATAATCAAAGAATTAAATTGTGTGTAAGTAATAAATGAGATAATCCAACAAGTGTAACGAGACGACAGTTTTATTTTTTATTTTGTTACGAGCGGACAAATTACATTTGAATTATATTTAAAATAAGAAGAATGAAATCATCAGTAATATCAGTTATCGATTATTGATCCGATTTCTAACGATACCAGGCGACGTTGTTGCCGGGTCGCGGAGCTCACGGGCATAGAATTACACCCTGAGACAATACCTTCCTCCTCCACAAAGATATGTACGAAGTGGAGAGAAGCTCGCGCGGGGGGGTTCTCACCACTTGGGTATAAATAGGCGTTAAAAAATGTCGCGGCGCTCTTTAGTTTTTGCTCCTTCGGGCTTCGATCTTACTCTTGCCCATAATTCACTTATAAGCTCATTCGCAGTTTCACTCTGAATCTTTACTTTGAGCGGCTTTCTTATTACAAGTCAATTCGTTGCAACATCTCGTGTAAACACTTGTAGAACGAGAGCGTCTCACAATAAAGGGTATTATTTTTAAAGGGTAAAATCCTGAATTTATTCTGCTAAAATTTACCATCCCTAAGAAACACCTATCCAGACCTGTCGCTGCCAAGGCGTGTGGCAACAGGGTACTCCATCTTTAACTGTCGCTGCCAAGGCGAGTGGCAACAGTTATTCAAATTCCTATGCCTAAGAAAGGAGGCAGAAGAATCCAAATAAAAAAGATTAAACATCAAATCAAGTCAGCGATTCAATCCGACCAGGATCCTTTCCCGTTTTTCCTAAAATTAAAAGAACTCGAAACCGGAATTCAAGGTAATACAATTCAACAAGTTCCAAGCTACAAGGTCATCCCTATTGATTTCAAAGTTGAATACCCAAATTTTGATTCGATAAATAAATCTGATCCTCGTTATAAGGTTTACAAAATACGATTTCTTTTTGGCCCAGATTAATTACACAGCCTAGTCTAAATCCCGGGTAAAGTACTTGAATGTATTGACCCAAAAACGGACTCGTAAAATTCTCTTTAACCAGTTCGTGACATAAATTTTTGGTGACAGCGGTGGGATACTAAAGGTTGTGTAAAAAAAAGAAAAGTGAGAAAATGAATAAAGAATCAAGATGATGCGTACGCCACCTCCCGAAACAACGGAAGGAACAACGAGGACCGATTCAAGAGAAATGGACGTCGATGAGTTACGAAGGGCGTTAGCTCAGCAACAACAAATAATTCAACAACTACAGCAGTCGCCGAATCAACGACCGCTAAATTCAGGAATGGCAATAATAAATGAAGGAACATTAGGTAATTATTTGTATTTTTCAATTAGAGACGCATTAGAAGCAGTGCCGAATTTTGATGGAGGAAACATTCCTTTTGTATATTTTGTCGAGGGTTGCGAAGAAGCACTCAGCATGATCACACCAACGCAAGAAATAAACCTAGTTCGGGCTGTTCGAAACAAATTAAAGGGGGATGCACACAGATCAATTCTCGGGAAAACTTTTAACAAAATGCAAGAATTAGTAGAATTTTTAAGAACAAAATATGGACCTAGGGAAACGGTTTATGAAGCCCAGGGGCGGTTAACTTATTTATATCAGAAAAAAGATGAAAAGATAGTCGCATATGCAAATCGAATTCGGGAATTAGGGAAACGAATACTTGATGCACAAAGAAGAGAATCGGGACAGATAAGCCCAGAGTTTCGAAATTCAATTGAAAGTCATTTAAAAACAAGTTTTTTACGTGGTCTGAATAGAGAAATTATAATATCGAAGGAAGGAACATTCGAAAAAGTTGAGAGTCGCGCGATTGATGCTGAAAAGGAATTAGAGACTGTTAAAATGATAAAAAACGTTGTGCTTGCGGAGAATGCAACTGATGAGAAACGAGCTTCGACACGGCGCGTAGAAGCCGAAATCGTAACTTGTCAGTACTGTCATAAGAAAGGTCACACAGCAGATCGATGCTGGCAAATTAATAAATTTCAGGGAAATAGTAAGAACGGAAATCAAAGTACATCCGGGTTTTCACAGAAAAATACTAATAACAATTCTAATAATAAAAACAACTTTAAACAACCAACAACTTCGGGCACACAACAAAATCCGACATTCAATCAAAACGCAACAATAATATGCAGATATTGTAAAAATATCCGGGCACATGCTAGAAGAATGTCGTAAGCGTATATATAATAATAGTCTCCGTGAAAATTCTCAAAATCAGGGAAACGAACAGATTCCCGCGAGGACAGGGGCGACCCCGGGAAGTACCAAAATTCGCCCCACGCGAGTTATAACGGGGGAATCAGAATCAGATACCAAACAGTAAACATAGCTCACATTGATGATGTTCCATCGGTAAAGTTAAATAGCTCAAATTTTGTTGGAAATCTTAAATTTTTAGTAGACAGTGGATCAGGGCCAAATATTATTTAAAAAAATTTTGTTACATCCAATACCATAGTGGACAGAAATGAAATTCTAAGACTTAGTGGAATTACGGCGCATCACGTGACCACCTTAGGGCAGGCAGTGATAGATATCTTAGGATGTCCAGTCGCTTTTTACTTAGTTGAAGATAATTTTCCGATACCACAAAATGGAAGTTTGGGGTCAGATTTCTTTAAACAATTTCAAGTAAAAGTTAATTACCAACAAAATCAATTAGAATGGAATGATATTCAAATTCCTTTTGAAGAAAAAGAAGAAACTTTCACAATTCCTCCAAGATCTATTTCGCAAATGTGCATTAGAGTCGCAAATCCAGAATTAAAAGAAGGTTATGTTCCGCGATTAAACGTGACAAAAGGCATTTACTTAGGAGATGCTTTAGTTACAGTAACAGGCGAGAAAGCATATTTAGAAGTAATAAATACAAATGATGAAGAAGAAAGGGTATATGTACCCACGATTAAATTATATGAGTTTGAAACAAATGAAAAGCAAGTTCCTAATTCAAATACAAACTTAATCTCGGACTGCTTAGGTAGTTCCATTTATAATTCTAACTCAAACTCAAACTCAAACTCGAACTGCTTAGGTAGTTCCATCCATGATCCAAGTTCAAGTTCAAACACAAACTCAAGTTCAAACTCAAATTCAGACTCTGATTCTAATTCAAGTTCAAACTCTGATACAATACTAATTCCCAACTCCAAGAACTCTAACTCAGGTTCGAGATCATGTTTTCATGTTAATAAGGATGAAAGAAAAAATAAAATAATAAAAGCATTAAGGGGGGATCCTGGTGTAGAGGGTCCAAAAAATCTAATTTTTTATTTTATTTTAAGTAATAGTACACTATTCGTGGAATATATTCCTAAAGTTACAATAAAAAATTCAAAGTTTTAAAGGCCTCACAGCCATTTCTTGCGCGCAGGTATACGAGCGCGCGGCATGAGCGCGCAAGTCGCGACCGGCGCGACGGTTATTGTGACCTTTGTGACCTTGAAGAATCTACTGCCAATTTATGAAAACCTTTCTAAGAAACAGCCAAATAAGAATTTAAATCGCCAGTGAACAATGAAAAAATTAGCGTAGATATCGTTTAATCGACCCAACTGGCAAAGTTTATTTAAAAAACGCTACGTTTCGACCGTAGATTTCGGTCCTTTTCAAGCGTATGGATACACAAATTATAAATTAGTCAAGCATAATGCCCAAACTACGCCACATCTAAAAAATAATTTGTGCGTCGAGATTCAAAGAATTAAATTGTAATATAAATTGGAACGACATCTTCGTTAGTCGTTCGATCGTCGAACGGCTCTGACACGTCCTTCGACGATCGAACGACTAACGAAGATGTCGTTCCAATTTATATTACAATTTAATTCTTTGAATCTCGACGCACAAATTACTTTTTAGATGTGGCGTAGTTTGGGCATTATGCTTGACTAATTTATAATTTGTGTATCCATACGCTTGAAAAGGACCCAAATCTACGGTCGAAACGTAGCGTTTTTTAAATAAACTTTGCCAGTTGGGTCGATTAAACGATATCTACGCTAATTCTTTCTAAGAAAGATCTGTTATAAAGGTGCTTAGGCTGGCATACGCAAAATGCCAATGAAAGTTATAATTCCACCGTTTGGCGGCTAGCTCCGAAACACCTGCACTGTGGCCTGAAAATTATTGAAATTGCCGCCTATATATCCGCAGGCATATTCAATGAAGAATATTTTGCTGTTCTGAAGATTATGGAAATCTTACAAATAAAGATCGGGCCGCAATGTAAATTATTCGCGGACAATTACAAGGTCGAGCGGACGAAGAGGCAAGAGCGCCGCAGCTTCAGTAGCAGCAAAGAAGCTCGATTGGCTCGAAAACAACAACAAATCGAGCAAAACGAGCTCTTCGAGGAGGCAGAAGGATTATTATATGGACCTGGAATAGCAGATTAACGTCAGAGAGCGGTAAGTTTCTAAAAATATTTCTTTTTCTGTACCGAAAACTTTAAACGCGTTTTTCTCGAAACCACGTTTTTGAAATTGGCGGGCACGATAACTCAAAAAGTATTTGACCAATCAAGTTGGCTCTTGTACGTACACATAGTTTATTACATTTACTAGTCGATGAACCTCTCAAATTAATAAAATAATTAATTTAAACAATTTTTATTGCATAAATAAAATGTTCACATTTTTGAGTGAAAATTGCATTTTTTTTTAAAGTGCCGCCATTTTGTCAATTTTCAACATTTTTGCATTTTTTTAGGTTTATCGACAAACCATGTTTATAAACAATAAGAAATCTTTTTGTTTTTTTGTTTCAGACGAGTAAAAAAGGAGCTAGAACGCCCGCCGTTTAAAACCGACGCTCGTACTTACGCCCTATAAACGTATTGTATTATTTTTTTTTTAACTAAAAAAAATTTTTTTACGTACTATAATTATGAAATAAAATAGCCCAAAAGTTATCAAAACGATTTATTAAATAGTTTCTTTTAAAAAAATTCCCGAAAATACCTTTATTTTCAGTAGTCTACACCATCAGGATCCCCCCTTAAGGCTAGAACATTTAAATACTGAAGAACGATTACATGTTGAAGAATTAATTGAAAAAAGTTCAGATTGTTTTCACTTGCCTGGAGAAAACCTCGATCATACAAATGTTTTAAAGCACCGAATTCCAACAGTAAATGAAATACCTATACACACGCGACAATACAGATTTCCAGTAATTCATAAAGATAAAATAAACAAGCAAGTAAATGAATTATTAGATCAGAATATAATTAAGGCATCAAAATCCCCATATAACACGCCTGTGTGGATAGTCCCTAAAAAGCCAGACACAAAGGAGAATAAGCGGTGGAGAATGGTGTTAGATTTCCGTGACCTAAATGATAAGACAGTAGGTGACGCGTATCCACTTCCAAACATAAAGAGATATTAGATCAGCTGGGCGGTGCGAAATATTTCTCAGTCTTTGACCTTGCTTCAGGTTTCCATCAGATTAAGATGCACCCAGATGATAATCACAAAACAGCGTTTTCAACGCCACATGGACATTATGAATTTGATCATCCTTTTGGATTAAAGAATTCACCGGCAACTTTTCAAAGATTAATGGATTTAGTCCTTACAGGAATGCAAGGTAACGAAATTTTTGTATATTTAGATGACATCGTATTATATTCAAGTTCACTTACAGAACATGCAATTAAATTTGAAAAATTAATTAAGCGATTACGTAAGGCAAATCTTAAGCTGCAACCAGATAAATGTGAATTTTTAAGAAAGGAAGTTACATATTTAGGACATATAATAGGGGAAAATGGAGTCCGACCAGACCCTAAAAAAATAAAGCAGTACAAAATTTTCCAATTCCTAAAAATGCAAAAAACATAAAACAATTTCTTGGATTAGCCGGATATTATCGCAGATTCATTAAAGGATTTTCAAAAATAGCTAAACCATTAACTAATTTATTAAAAAAGGACATTGATTTTGTATGGGGTAATAAAGAGCAAGATAGTTTTGATATATTGAGAAATGCACTCTGTCAAGAACCAATATTACAATATCCCGATTTTACTAAAACTTTTCTTTTAACAACTGATGCATCCAGAACTGCAATTGGCGCAATTTTAAGTCAAGGACAGATTGGGAAAGATCAACCAATAAGCTATGCTTCAAGGGTATTAAACGATGCCAAGAAAAATTACTCAACAATAGAAAAGGAATTATTAGCAATAGTATACGCTGTGCAACATTTTAGACCTTATCTTTATGGTAAAAAATTTAAATTAGTGACTGATCATAAACCATTAACCTGGCTTCATAAATTAAAAGATCCTACTTCACGTTTAGGGAGATGGAGAATTAAATTAGCCAAATATGATTATGAGATAATTTATAAACCAGGAAAAATAAATGCTAATCCTGATGCTTTGTCGAGAAACCCTGTGACAAATTTATATCCAATTAATCCTTCATATGACGAAATTGAACAATGCCCAGAAGACGATGAAGCAAGACAAAGAAATGCTAATCCTATGCCTTTACCAGTTTCACCGAGAAGGGGGATGATGATAGAAGAACCAGAGCCAGTAGTCACAGGAATGCAAACGCGAAATGCGGAAAAATCAGAAGGAGAAAGTATCAAGAGACACGGTAGTGTCTCGCGCCAAGTACGCGCGGAGCGAGACAGCCGTGGCTCTATATACGCGACGCGACGAGTTGCGAGTACCCGAGATTTTTAGATCTCGATAACCAGTGAACGGATCAAGTTCTAACTAGGCTTATCGTAAAGCTTGGACTAAATTTATATAAGAAAAGTGTTTTTATTTTTCCGCTACGTGCCCTACGAGCGGAGATATTACGATGCATAGGATAAAGTGTAAAATTTTCAATTAAGAAACGTCCACGTATTACGGTTGCTGTATTCGCCACGGCGCGCGGCAGCAGCACTGGAGTTGCTGATTTTGTAACTTTTGTAGCCTTGCCGTTATGCGATGCGGCGCTGGCATTAGTTCGATCACATGTGATGTGACACATGTAAACATAACATAACCATAAAGCTGCCCATACACGTCGCGAGTCCGACTCGGCTCGGTTTCTACTCGTTCGTGGGTGAGATGTTACGAGACGGGCTCGGCGCGTCCGACGAGCCAAATTTCGGGACTATTCGGGAGTGTGTGTGTGGTGAAAAACGTTTGAGTCCGACTCGCGAGTCAAACTCGTACATATAATTGGCCGCTTCAGACGTCCGCGTCGTCGAGAAATATTCCGTCCGCGTCGTCGCGTCCGAACACTCCGAACGGAGTACATGAGTGCCAGAGTGACAGAGTTCGCGCCTTGTGGATGGCTGGTTCCTGGGATACACCCTGAGCGAGGATGGCGAGGTTATATCTATCGTACGTATTGCTCTTTCTCGCGGTCACGCTCGCGTCCCCCGCTCGCGTTCTCTCTCTCTCTCTCTCTCTCTCTCTCTCTCTCTCTCTCTCTCTCTCTCTCTCTCTGTCTCTATCTATCTCTCTCTCTCTCCCCCTTCCCCCTCTCCCCCTCTCTCTCTCTCTCTTTTTCTCTAATAATGACTATCAAATATATGTGTAAAATTGAATCTAAATATTTTTTGTATTATAACACAAAAATTATATCTGACAGTGACATCCTTAATTAAATGTGCAGTGTAGTTTGTATTATAAATTATTAATTGCCTTATTTTGTTAACAAACTTTACTATACATATATTATCTACTATGACATTCTGCCAATAGCATCGTACATGTCAAATTCTGTATCAAATCTGTTTTTATTTCGACAAAATTTATTTATAGCAAACACTGCATAATGTGCTCTCGACAAATTTGACTTTGCCTAATTAGCCTAATATATTCATATTTGATGTCTTAATTTTTTTAATGATTTATAAATTTATACAAACGACACTGCACATTTAAGGATGTCAAACTCTCAGATATAATTCTTGTAAGTTATAATACAAAAAATATTTACATTTGATTTTATCAGACATAAATGTCGATGTCGATAGGCATTATGGCGTTTGATGTATCTATAACAAAAAGAGGTGATATCCGTACAAAATTACCTTTTACAAAAAGGTAAAAAAAAGTCGCCAAGCACGCGTGGTATACCTTGAAAAAATCGAAGTAGTTATCTTTGTACCTCAAAAAAATCCAAGTAATATCTTTACCTTAAAACAACCAAAGTAATATATTTACCTTAAAAAAATCGAAGTAATATATTTATTACAAAAAAAAAGAAATGATCTTTAAATTATGCGCCAATTAAATATATATTATATCGAAAAATAACTATTGTTTTTTTAAAAAATGTATTCCCATTAAAGTGAAAAAATTAATATAAAATGTGAAAAATTTTAGTGAAAAAAACTTGGCGCTGCCAAATTTTAAAATATTTGAAAGCAATAAATAACTAATTTAAAATATTAAATTAATAATTACAATGTGAATGTAGAGACTTTCACACATTAATTTAAAGTACTTTTTCCATTTTTAGAAATTTTTTCATTAATATATATTATTACGTTTAGCAGCGCCAAGTTTTTTTCACTAAAATTTTTCACATTTTATATTAATTTTTTCACTTTAATGGGAATACATTTTTTAAAAGAACAATAGTTATTTTTCGATATAATATATATTTAATTGGCGCATAATTTAAAGATCATTTCTTTTTTTTGTAATAAATATATTACTTCGATTTTTTCAAGGTAAATATATTACTTTGGTTGTTTTAAGGTAAAGATATTACTTGGATTTTTTTGAGGTACAAAGATAACTACTTCGATTTTTTCAAGGTATACCACGCGTGCTTGGCGACTTTTTTTTACCTTTTTGTAAAAGGTAATTTTGTACGGATACCATTTACTAAGAAAGAATTAGAAGAACCGCCGTTTATTGAACATACAATTCATGCAGAAATACACAATAACCCAATAAATCAAACAAATAATAATGAATCTTTACTTTCAGAAATGTCATATACTGTCAAATACTGAAAACAACACTCAAGATATAACAATTGAAACAGAAACATTACCATTAGAAAACATTAACAATCACGATGACATACAAGATATAGCAATCGAAACAGAAACATTACCATTAGAAAACATTAACAATCACGATGACATAAACCCTTCAACTAATCACGATGACATAAACCCTTCAACTTCACAAGTAATTATACCATCAAATCTTTTAAAAATTATAAATAATTTAACAAGAGGCGATGTAGATGATGGAATTTATCAAAATGAGACTACGTACGAAGAGAATCGCGAAGATCCGTCACAAATGGCAGAGGAAGAAAATAACGAGAACAATACAGAAACAGGTAACCAGACCCTTGACGACAATGACTCTGACGAGGAAGAAGAGGAAGAACGTAGCGAGGAAGAAAGAGACAGTGTTAGTGAGGAAGACATAGACGCAGCTTACAATGAACTTGATATGATAGACAAGACTGAAAAACAAATAGTGACACGCGGACAAAGGCATAGTGTTATTAACAGCCGCGATCAAATATTTATGCGCAAAGAAAATTATTTGTATTTCTTAACTGAGGACGGAAAACCTTGTGACGAAAGATCAAAACAACTTCAAAATCGAAATTTAATACCCAAGTTAAAGCAAAATAAATTAGGAAACATTGAAGTTATTAAAAGAGAAAATAAGATTCATTTGATTTTGATTTGTAAGAAAAATATTAAAGAAAAAATGACCAAAGATATATTGCTAGAGTTTTCAATTAAATTACAAGAAATAATTAAAGAAAATTCAATTAAAACTCTGAATATAGCAAAAACAAAAGAAATAGATAATATTCAATGGGAAGAAATTCTAAACCAAATTCGGAAATCTATGCTTGGAACTTCAATGAAATTAATAATATGTCATGGGGTAGTAAAAATTCCAGAAATTCAAAAGCGAAAAGATATTATAGAAGAACCTCATTCATCGAGAATCGGAGGTCATAAAGGAATAACTGAAACTTACAATCGAATTAGGCAAAATTTTTATTAGGATAACATTAAAGCCGATATTCAAAATTTTATTAGTCAATGTTTGCAATGTCAGATTAAAAAGCTAGTTAGAGTTAAAACCAAACAGCCCATATTAATAACTGACACACCGTTTTCTTCGCTCAAAAAAATATCAATGGATATAGTTGGACCGCTACCCGAAACCACCAAAGGAAATTCCTATATCTTAACAATCAAAGATCATCTTACAAAATTTTCCCTTGCCATCCCTTTAAAATCAATAACTGCTATTCAAGTTGCTCTCTGATGCGTTATTAAAATATTTTATTTGCATTTTTGGAGCACCTAAAATAATTCTGACTGATCAAGGTAGTAATTTTATGAACAAATTAATGAAAAGATTTACCAAACAATTCAAAATTAAACAATATAGAACTACAGCCTTTTATCCACAAGCTAATGGAGCTTTGGAAAGATCACATTTGATATTAATTGAATATTTAAAACAATATGTCAATAAATTTACAGAATGGGACGAATTATTAGAGTATGCAACCTTTTCTTACAACACTAGTACTCATGAATCCACTGGATACACTCCATATGAGTTGGTATTTGGCAAAACAGCCAGACAACCATCCGGTGAAATTATAGATGATATTGGAGAAGGAAAAACATATGATGACTATTTATGTCAATTAATGACCAACATACATGATTTACAAGAATTGGCCAGAGAATGCTTAATTGCATCAAAATTAAAATCAAAATATTATTATGACAAAAGGATTAATCCACAAGCCTTTCAAATAAATGATCAAGTTTTTCTTTTAAATGAACCCAAGAAAGGTAAATTGGGAGATCAATATTCTGGACCACACATTGTTACAGATATATTACCAAATGGAAATATTAAGCTCCTTTTTAAAGGAAAATTCAAAATTGTTCATTCAAATAAAGTTCGAAAGGCAAAAATTGACAATAATTAAGATTGAACATGAACCGCGCGCGCAACATTTTCAATCTTCAAACTTAAAATAAATAATTTAGTTTTAAGATAATAATTAACCTTTTAAAATTGTATTTAAAACAGATGAAGACCATTATGTATTCAATCAAGACGATATTCTCCTTAATCACCATCCTGTTTCTCAACATTGAAGCGCACAGAATCATTGGATATGACTGCGGAACAACAAATCTCAACGTGACGACTGTATCATTATTAGATATAGAAGAATGTAAGATACCTCTAATTGAACCTCATGTAGAAGAAACAAATATACAATTACTACAACTCTCAAAATTCGATACAACCATTGTAATTCAATGTAAAATTTCTATTTCAAGAACAATTTATTATTGTGGAATGCACTCACACGTATCAATCGTAGCAAATGCGCAAGCAGAATATATCATCAATACAGATATTGATCAATGTAAAAGTATGCATAAAACAGGAACACTTATTTTAAACGTTAATAATGTAATCAACGGGCTAAAGGTAAATTACACAACATCGCGACCAATCACTTTCGCAGGAACAGTAAAAACAGACGGACAATGCTCTGGAACACAATACTCGGATCCTTATGGAACATGGGACAATGTAGTTGTGCAAGGAATAATAACTATCAGTCTAAATTCACAACGGGCAATAACAAATGTAGAAACAAATCAAATTCATCTAAAAACAGGGTACTCCATCTTTAACTGTCGCTGCCAAGGCGAGTGGCAACAGTTATTCAAATTCCTATGCCTAAGAAAGGAGGCAGAAGAATCCAAATAAAAAAGAATAAACATCAAATCAAGTCAGCGATTCAATCTGCCAGAATCCTTTCCCGTTTTTCCTAAAATTAAAAAAACTCGAAACCGGAATTCGAGGTAATACAATTCAACAAGTTCCAAGCTACAAGGTCATCCCTATTGATTTCAAAGTTGAATACCCAAATTTTGATTCGATAAATAAATCTGATCCTCGTTATAAGGTTTACAAAATACGATTTCTTTTTGGCCCAAATTAATTACACAGCCTAGTCCAAATCCCGGGTAAAGTACTTGAATGTATTGACCCAAAAACGGACTCGTAAAATTCTCTTTAACCAGTTCGTGACAATTTATTTTTTTTAATCAATCAGTGGCACATATCGATGTAACAGGAGACTTGTATTGCAAGGCAAAAAAGAAGTAAATAATAGATGCAAGGGTTGGCGGCAACGTCGAACTAAATTTCCAAAAAAGATATGGTGACTCTCTTTAAGAAGGAATTATTACCAGCAGGCATGCCAGATATCGTGTGTATTCACATCTTGAATATTTTGCATTTCTTACCTGGAGGAAGTCGCTGACATGACCGAGAGCTTTCCGGAGACGCCAGAACCTTGACTGCCAACCGACGACAGTCTAGATGTTCTACCGCTGATGTTGAGCAAGCATATCTCCGAACAGTTACTGTCCTTGCGTTCGCGGTCCTGACCCAGTTGTTTGCCGCTGTAATCCGATTGGGATCCGTCGGCTTCCTTCCGCTTTCGCCTTTTGGACTCCCGTCTGAGATCCTGCTCATGGACGGGATCCTGTAGATCCAGTTCCTCCGTAGAAGACCTGAGATCTTGGGCGTCTTCCTTGTAGCCCAGGGTTAGCTTGCAACCGGACGGAGGATCCGCACCTAAGAAGTCACAGGATCTCCATTTTTAGCCTTTTTTATTCTTACAAGCGCGCGCAACGCGTACCCTCGAAATAACTTTCAATGTCTATAACCTAGATTAAATCGGACGTTTAAAGGTTATCGAAAGATTTCTCCCTTCTTGCATTTAGCTTTTCCGATTGTCTCTAATAACATTTAAACAATGTGACAAATCTACGTCGCGTTCTCTCACGCTTTCTACAAAATGTGTAAGTGTACCTGTATCGTTCAACTAATCAAATCTTCCATCCCCGACATACGTGGGTTATTGTGCTGCCAACGCTCAATACTCTTAAAACATCAGGCCTTCAAGTTCAATTAAAAACCATCTTTATTGAAATTGGCATTTGATTCAATTGTGTCACACCGTAAGATATTACTTCACAGTTTTGATCTATCCTAATTAAGTTTAATAGAATTAACAGCATCCCAATAAAATATATCGTCAAAAGAAATTTGTCCCATATATTATATGAAGACTAATAGCTGCTGCACACAGGACGCGGCAACGCTAGGGAATAACGCGTGGCTCACGCGTTAGCCAATCAAAGTTGGATCGAGTTTAACTTTTTCCGCGCGGCAAAAGATTTGGTTGGCACCAACTTCAGCCGCGCGGCAAGCGCTGCCGCGTCCTGTGTGCAGAAGCCATAACAGAGGCCGAATTTCACTACTTGATACATTTTAATTGTACGTCATGTCACATAGATAAGACTTTATTTCTTTAATTTTTAATTTGCAGCAACCTTTTGATGACAGCACCATTTGGTGAGATATAAAGGAGAGAGTTAACAGCGACATTGATCAGGATTCGAAATTATCAGGATTCAAACGTATAATAGCGAAAGTACTACACGTATAGAAGAGAATAGATAAGAAAATGGCAATGATCAAAGGAGAAAATGGATAGGGCGTTTTAATGCGTTTTAATTTGTGCAGCGTGTATATCGTGCGACAACCCACATAAATAATCGAGATCGGTAAGAACAGGCCATTTAGGGCCGTATTCATATAGTTGTTGATTGATCCGCGATTGAACCTCATTTCAGACGAGCTAGGTTTGAATCCAAGTTCACGTCTCACGCCATAGTTACAATCATAAACATTTCTCAAAAGCAGCTTACGTAAGTCGCATTTGAATCAAAACTTGGATTTATCGCTCAGCCGAACTGCAAATTGAACTACAATATATACGGTCGAGATAAAATTTAACCGATATTCGTATTTGCACACTACAAATTTTATTAACAATAAGTATCAAATTGTTTTAGGTTACGAAAAAAATATTTTTATTATTACGTCAGAGAACTCGCAAATATAAAATGTGTGACAAGAAAAGACCAATTTACTCTGAAACTAAGAAAACTTTGCTTAAGAAACTTGTTCTCAAATACAGTGATATTATTAGCATCCTAGCATCTCGCCCGAGAAAATAATCTACAAATTTGTGAAAATCTTCGTCAATTTCAAAATCTCCAAATTCATTCATTTTCTCTACAAAGATCACCGCAAAAATCCACTAACAAGAGGTTAAATTGTATCTCAAGACAACTCTAGAGATGTCTTGACAGAACTGCGTTTTAAACTTCGGTTTAAATCACGATCAAAATATGTGGTTTGAGAAGCGTTCTTGAGATAAAAGATTAAATTGAACCTATAGCTCAAAACCTGTCTTGAGTACGGTTGCTCGATTACCGCGTTGCTGCCTTACTATTTTTGTTGCATTATGCCATGTTAAATATCGCGATTAGTAGAAAAATTGATAGAATGACATCAAGAGAATATTAAACAGATTTAAATAACAAATATTTATAATGTTTAATCATAATGTTTAGTTATTCGCTCCGTGCGATGGTATACTATAACGGAAAAGTAGGACTTAGAGCGCCCATGGTGGCCGGAATTTGCATTATTTGATGGACCCGCTGGACTGACAGATTATTAGTAGCTTTCCATTTACATCAAAACTCAGTTAATTTTTACTTATGACATCATAACTCAGTTGATGCACGTTCCTTTTGATGCTGATGGCAAGAGATTCAACTAAATTTTTATTCACAATCGAGACCGTCTCCTTAGACTCACATTAAAAATAAGATTATGAACTTGTATTGTTATGCGATAACTTTGTCACCAAAATAAGCAGGTAAATTCCTTTTACTCACAGAACAACTGACGTTTTATCTGAGTATTCTGAGTCTAAACTGCAGTCTAAGGTACTCACATAACTGAGTGACTCAGCTCACTTGAGTGTAAATGGAAAGCGCCTATTTTCTAGTACATCTGAGTACATTGTAATGGAAAAAAATAGCAAAAAATCTATTTTAACTGTCTTGTAATATAATGACAATTTTTTCATCAGTAAAATTGATTCAAGTTACTTAACGACAGAAGTTATGACGGTTACGTAGCTCGAATATTTGACAGCTATTCCAGCAAAATGTGCGATATCGGCGGCAGCACTAGTCTCTCCGCACACAGCGAATAATGTTGCTCGGAATATTGGCCGTATTCTATTACTTAGCAGCTTTATAATGTTTATTTATTCAGACTGGCTTACTAATTATACACATTAGATACATAATTAAATGTAATCTATTACATTTATTAAAATGCATTCGTGTAATTAAAACTTAAAACGTATTTGTATAATGTTGAACTGATAGTATCGAATTCATCTGTTTGATACTTGCACTAATGTACTCGTATGCAGCTATACATATAAATACATACCTTCATACATAAATACATATAGGAGAAGGTTGCCTATATTGTACCGGCTCCTAAATTGTACCATCTCTATATCTTATATATCCGAAGGCGCTAAGCCTTCGGATTATATGAAATATAGAGATGGTACTATAATAGGCAACCTTACCCTATGTATGGTATATAGATATATATCAAATTCAATGAGTAGGCTCTGTCTAGGAAAACCAAGAGTAATAGACGGGCCAAATGAGAGCCAGGCGCGGTTGTAGGTGCACAGTTATATTTCCATTAATGGAAATATACTGCAATGTGCACTTACAACCGCGCCTGGCTCTCATTTGGCCCGTCTATTACTCTTAGATATATACAATTATATTGTATATATATATATATATATATGTTATGGTCAAAGCCCGAAACGCGGGCATTCCTAGGATTGAATGGTCAATTCTGGGGAACGACCAAGCGTCTTGGTCAAAGCCCGAAATAAGTTTTGCGTTTCGGCTTTTGACTAGTCAATCCTAGGAATAACTGATACAGCTGGTCAAAGTTAGAAACTAAGAAAAATCACTTCGGACTTTGACTAGTCAATCCTAGGAATAACTAATACGGCTGGTCAAAGTTAGAAACTAAGAAAAATCACTTCGGACTTTGACTAGTCAATCCTAGGTGTGGCTTAATTCAATAACTGTGTGACTGTTAAGAAATAAAATCAAGATTTCTTTTACTAAATTAAGTTCTTATAGTTAACATAATGTAGCTTTTTATTTACTTTACTCTTGTACATAGTTTTTATCTCCTTAAGTTTAAAAATGTATTTTTGGTAAAATATTATATAAATGTTACGCCCAAACACCGAAATCGCTCAGTGAGCAAAAAAATTATCCATAACGCGTTGTGGACGGTGCTGATCATCCAAATACCAAAATGAGATATTTTCCCGGTGTGTGGACGTTTTTATTATCCACAACGCGATATGTGCATTTGAGAAACGTCCACAACGCGTTCTGCATAACTTGATATGCTCACAAAGCGAATTTACTTGAGAATTTATAAGAATAATTTAAAATTAGAAATTATTTAATGCATATCGCTTGATTTTCGATGATGAATATGTCGCAGCCACATGGTGTACACACACACACACACACACGCGGGGGGTGCAAGGGGGGCCTTTGGCCCCCCTCCCGCACCCCCTCCGCCGGTAGGCAGGGTGGACCTTGCTTTACAACTTAGCATAGGTTAGTGACGCGCTTTACAAGTATGCGCTTTGTAAGTTAAAGCACATACAAAGCACATACTTGTAAAGCGCGCCACTAACCTATAGGCACATACTTGTAAAGCGCGTCACTAACCTATGCTAATTAAGTTGTAAAGCGAGGTCCACCCTGCGTACCGGCGGAGGAGGTGCGGGAGGGGACCAAAGGCCCCCCTTGCACCCCCCGCGTGTGTGTGTACACCATGTGGCTGCGACATATTCGTCATCGAAAATCAAGTGATATGCATTAAATAATTTCTAATTTTAAATTATTTCTATATAAATTCTCAAGTAAATTCGCTTTGTGAGCATATCAAGTTATCCAGAACGCGTATACGTAACGTAAACTATAGATTTTCAGTACTGGCATATCTTCAGATGGGAAGGCATTAATGACCGCGACGTACATACCTAACTAACACTTAATACAAGTACTTTCTAAGATGTTATGTTTATATAATATTTTACCAAAGCTACATTTTTAAACTTGAGGAGAAAAAAGCTATGTACAAGAGTAAAGTAAATAAAAAGCTACATTATGTTAACAATAAGAACTTAATTTAGTAAAAAAATCTTGATTTTATTTCTTAACAGTCACACAGTCCGAATTAAGCCACACCTAGGATTGACTAGTCAAAGTCCAAAGTGATTTTTCTTAGTTTCTAACTTTGACCAGCCGTATTAGTTATTCCTAGGATTGACTAGTCAAAAGCCGAAACGCAAAACTTATTTCGGGCTTTGACCAAGACGCTTGGTCGTTCCCCAGAATTGACCAGTCAATCCTAGGAATGCCCGCGTTTCGGGCTTACACACATATATGTATATATACAAAAATGATATGTAATAGCTACAAGAATGAAATAAAATACGAATTTTTTGTTCTGAAATACTCGATAATTCGTAATCCGATTACTTGCGAAAAATTTCCAACTCCCGTGCTTTAAAAGATTTTCGAGACTACCATTTCTTGACCCAATCGGTATTGTGCCATTAACTCATTAATTGCCATTAACTGTCATTAATTATGCATCCGACACTGGCTAACTCATTGTTTAATTCTGAAATTAGCGACTGTCGCATTTCCCGAATATTTGCATCCTGAATATATGCATCGATTCATCTGGTACTGTCAATTTCAATTCCATGTTTGAATTTTATATACCTGTTGGAGTATTCGTGATGCGAGGCGCTAAACACCGACGACATCTTTTTCCCTAGACCAATCATATCCATTTTATCCAATTTCTCGAGTCGCTATTCTCTATGGTCTCTACCTCTTGTCTCAACCGTTTTTTTTCACGAGATAGTTTTGTATCACAAGTCCTTATTAAAGAAATCGCATATTGAACTGCATATAAAGTGTACACGCTGCGTTATTATATCCTGTATCCTCTCAAGACTCTTGCTAGAAAGGCGACATTCAGCTCGTTACGAACAACAATACCTACTATTGTTCTAATCGCGTATAATGCACCTCAAAAAAATTATCGCTTGATTATCTGTACCGCGTACCATACATATCTATTTTTACCACACATAACGCTTGATTTATTTATCAAAATCGATTGAAATCACTCAAATATCGGTCAAATTCCTCATTTCAATCAAAATTACAGGAATATCGCGTTAGCAAAGTTTCATGTGGTAATACAATCGTATCCACTGAGCAAAGTGTAAAAAAATTTAAACGGAATTAAAGCATGCGATAATTTACAATTTTACAAGGAAGCAATCACCTGCGAGAAGCTCCCGTTCGGGCGACGAATCCCTGGAATTACTATCTTCATGGTGCGAAGAACTGCTCGCCCTACTGATATCAATTCTCGGCGTGCTAGGCGTTTTAAGCGAACTACCAGGCGTTGCTGGCGTGGTAACTTCGACGATACCCGGCATTCGCCCTGCCGCTACCGCCGCCGCCGCCGCTGCCGCCGATTCTCCCTGCATTCAAATTCGTTTCCTGGTTTGTCGTGGCACAGTCACACGGGGTTGATTGGTTGGTTGGTGGGCTCAGGTCGTGGGCCGGCTTCTCGCAGTAATTCACAGAACTCACGGACGATCGAGAAGATTAATCTCGAGATCGCAAACGTATAACATATCGGGATTTCAAGTCAAAAGAGGATCTCAAAGAAAGAGATTGATTAAGAAGAAAGAGAGAGAGAGAGAGAGCACCGATTTTGGGATAAATGATAAAGAAAGAATACGACTCACGTTTTCCACTTCCTCGGATAAGTCTTCGAAAGAAGCTATCGGCGCTGGACCAAGCTTCTTTTGATGGACATTCGGCAATTCTGACGCCATTTTTGAGCGCTTAAACCACAATAATGCTGAAAAAATGTGAGAAATCAAACTTGCATGATACTTTTACTTTTTGTCGACAATTTAATGACTTTTACGCGAAACTTTTAACGAAAGCGCAGTCTTACTCCACGCAATCTTGAGAGCGCGCGAATTTTTCGCTTGATAAAGCTCAAGAAACTGTTTTAAAACGGTGGTCATATTAAATAATAAAGACACTTGTGTTTGCCGCGTAAATGAAACTGCGCGTGTACTTGGCGCGAGATACTACCGTGTCTCTTAATACGATATTTACTTCTTCTTGCTCTTTGCAATTAATAAATATCTAATAATAATAATGTCGTGTATTTTAATTATATATAGGGGAGACCGGGGCTAGTTGACACACTTTTTACATTTTATTTTTTTTTTGTTCTTTTCTATACATTTTTTGCCTATCTTTAGTATAATTTGAAAGTACAATCCTTCGACAACAGAAATATGTATATATATACTGAAAAGTTTGAAAGTAAATTTGTAGAAGAAATCCGTTTTATCTTCGAGGATGTCTAGCGAGTCAACGTACCCCGTTAACGGGGTACAATGGCACACAGTATGAGGTAAATTGTCTACGCCGAGAAAAATATGGTTCAATTTAATTAAACGTTTATGTTATGGTTTACCACAAATATATAAAGTTAATTTAACTTTATCTTTACTGTATTATAACTTTAGGCTATATTAAAACGATAATATGGCATATTTATTTAATTAATATTAAACATAAAATCTTTGGTCCTTATATATTTATTTAAATAAAACTTATTAATAACAACAATTAAAAGTAGAACAAGCTGTACACGCCATGAGTTTGAACATGCCGTACCAACTTGTCCTATTCCTTTTGTGTCAACTTACCCCAAAGCCAATTAAGTTTTGGGTCATATATATAAAGCATGATATAAAAATATATTAAAGTAATTTAAATCGACCGTGACTGGCAATATATAACGTCTTTCCGATATAAACATTAAAAAACTGTGAACCAACTTGGTTTGTCGGATTCACACAGCACTTTTTCGGATCAATCCGTCGAGACATTATTAATTTCGACCATGGGTTTTGGTCAGTTGATGTAATTTCTAAATTAAATAGTTTTAATTTTCATTGCAAAAAATATTACCTCACCCTGGCTGAGGTAATATTTTTCGCAATAAAAATTTTAACTATTTAATTTGGAAATTACATCAACTGACCAAAACCCATGGTCGAAATTAATAATGTCTCGACGATTGATCCGAAAAAGTGCTGTATGAATCCGACAAACCAAGTTGGCTCACAGTTTTTTAATGTTTATATCGGAAAGACGTTATATATTGCCAGTCTCGGTCGATTTAAATTACTTTAATTGTTATTCAATACTGGCGAAAGAAATGTATTATTCTGTTTCAAAATATATTGTTTAAAAGTTCGTTAAAATATACTCGAATAAGTATATTTTCGAACTGCCATAGCAACTAACATAAAAGTTTACATTTATCAATAATATAAATAAATTTACGAGATTGTGAGAATTTACGTCCACTGTTAAAAATGCAATTCAACGCCATTATGTCAAAACTGTTGCTCGTAACAAAGGGTAATTTACGTCACATGTGTGAAAGATGGTTTTGCACTTAACACTTACTTGGTTCTGCAATATATGTTCGAAAACAGCCGAAATATAAGCAAAGTGTCAACTTACCCCTGTAGCCAACTAGCCCCGGTCTCCCCTATGTATTTACTATGAAGTATTAAAAATTATTTATTAATTAAAGAAACGGTAACATCGTTCACTTACTCTATGGACTAATTGAAACAGGAGACTCATTTTCACGAGATCTTCCATTTTTTTCAACGCTGCGGTTGCGTTAAACATTGACAAAAAATGAGCAAATCTGTATTTAGCGTATAAATAATGAAAATTACGTCGCTATAATGTTGAAAAAATTATTTATGCGCGTGCAAGCTGCGTTCGCAAGTAATTAGCTGATAGCGCTAATTAGAATGTTTAAGCGAGAAATGATTTCACTTACAAAACAATATAAGACATATATTATTCCCGATATTCCCGATGCGCTCTCTAACATAAGAAAAATAAGGAACATAATTCATTCGCGCCCGGCGATTGTTTAAAAGTCTGCTCAAACCTCAAACGCTATCTAACGATTCGTTATGCGGAATCGCACAAGAGACAAGATCGAAGCATAAAAAGTGTAATTGTAAAATAAACCGACACATGGATTGAAGATTAGGCGCGCGGCAGTATTTTTCCCTCCGCAGTGTAATTCTTTACAACACGAAAAAAATAACGAAAATCTGGGGAAACGCGTTTCCTAGGATGATAATAGGTTTATCGAGTCCAACGAGAAAAACAGTAGAAAAATAATTCAGATATTCTTCGGTTAATTTCATAATTGATAATGATGAAGAATTCCCTCTTGCAAATACGCAAATTGACATCCTTTACTTTAGCTAATTACACAGATTGTGATTTTCACCCAGGTTAAATCTAACATTTTTCTCTGTCAACGCACGTTCGAATTTGAGATTAACATTATTTTCGCTAGCATACCTACCTTTCAAATCCAAATAAACCGATTTGTTTATATTAAAGTTTGTACATTTCAGCTGGGTAAAATGCGAGAAAATATCGAAAATAATTTAAAACAAAATTTGCAAAATTTTTACATGTTTATTTTGCACTTTGATTTATGATTTCTGTAAAATTTATCACAGTTAAATCCCGATAATACCCACCAGAGTAGATCTGCCAGGCAAAAATGTGAATACCCAGTGAGAAATGATACATCAAAAAACGTCGATTAGATATTGAAATCTCGATATCAATATAAAATCGATCCCGCATCGATGCGATTTCGATGTATCGATATCTAATAGATGACTTTTTGATGTATCATTTCTCACTGGGTAGTTGGATAGTCGCTCGTATAACGTAGGTATACTAGCGCGCGCAACGGAAATATCTGACAACAAAAGAATATACAAAAACCGAGTTTTTTAATTAATCAAAGAAAAATGAGTCTAAGACGCTATTAAGACCAACCAATTTAAAAGTTGAAAGGTATTAACGTCTGTACGACGGATCTTGAATAACGGAAATTATTGCCTAGTTTACACCGGACCGTTTGGTACGTGTATCAGGTACTATATCCGTATCAAATCCGTATCAAATCTCGGGTTATACCGGTGTAAACCAAGATTTGATACGGATATAGTACTTGGTACGCGTACCAAACGGTCCGGTGTAAACTAGGCCTATAACATTTGATGCCTGCGTATTCATGATTCGGGCCACTTTCGTAATCATCAGCAACGAAATGTGATTCGGTGCGCAAATTCTACAAAGCGTAAAGTAATCCCTTTGAATCCATCGGAACCGATCATCAGCCGGCCGAAAAACTCTCGGCAAACATGACTTGTCGTTAGAAAGATCGATCGTTATGGCGAACTTGCTGGATCGTCGTTAACGTGTACGTGCATGTGCACGTGCATGTGCATGACCGCTGACTGACTGTCTGGCTAGCTGGAGTAGCTGGCTGGTTGGCTGGCTGACTGGCTGTCCCTAAGTCAAACCGAGCGCGAAATTGCACCGGCTGAGTAGACAACGAGACGCGATATTAATACGCGTACAAGTGATAGTAGTTATCACTGCTCGTTTGATCGTTTGCCCACACGTTCTAAGTCCGTTTAGAATGTATCAATTCCGGGGGAAGGGGAGAGACATCATCAGTAGCAATCGAATCACTATGGAAAATCGGACGATTATACTATCGTTCGATTATTTATACTAAATATACATGTAATTGATCGCTCATGAAAAACATACGAGACATTATTGTAAGACATCATCTTCTTCGTCATACCTCGCGGTATCTTTTGCGGCATCGTTCTTTAGAATTAAAAAGTTGAGATTATTAACATAAGTCTAAACGCAAGCAGACATATTCTTTCCTTGTAACCGTAAACGAGACTTTTCTTCGACGATCTTTTAAAGATTCTCGATAACAAAGCTTTGCTCATAAAAAGAAATGTAAATGTATACCTACGTAT
This sequence comes from Harpagoxenus sublaevis, assembly GCA_030770355.1. Taxonomy (NCBI): domain Eukaryota; kingdom Metazoa; phylum Arthropoda; class Insecta; order Hymenoptera; family Formicidae; genus Harpagoxenus; species Harpagoxenus sublaevis. Next base: position 115,734 of record JASTWR010000451.1, read on the forward strand.
AATAATAAGCAAATAATTTAGTTTAATGTATAGTGCTGTTGGATGTTCGCACAGTTAAAACCGAGCATAATTTACGGTTGAATGGGCAAATCCGCGATGAATTCAGAACAGTTCATATACATTCGCGAATCGAATGGCATCTTATAATGTGATTGTGACGTAACTCTTGTACCTGATGCATCTAGTAGCGGTACAGGTACAGGCGCGTACGTTGTGCAACAGCTAACAAGGCTCTTCTATTTATAGCGCATCGCCTTCGAAGCGCAAATGCGAGTCTACGCATCAAGATTTTCCTCAGAACATTCCCGAGGAAGATGTATCTTTGCACACAAGTTACAAAGTTGCAGATTATGCATAGGAAATATATTTACAATAATCACCAATTTTCAAGATATTTATATAGCACGTAGATCGTTACGAAGGCTTACCCGAGCTTCTCATCAAGCTTATTCATTTCTTGTTTATGATTTTTATTTTGCAGAGAAAATAAAATATCGATGAAATTTAGTGAAAGAATAATAATCTCGTAAATGATAGCCCGTAAAGAACATTCTGTGTTGCTCTTGATCAATCATTGATCTATAGTTAGCCGCGTCATTTGGATAGACAAGATTTAGTACGGTATCCAAATAAAATAAAGAAATGTACGTTCAATCAAGTTACAATCAAACTTCAAGATTTTTTCCGATTTTCTCCGTGTCGCGGTATTGCTCAGCGGACTTGGTACAAAAAAAATCACATGACAATAAATGCAGAAATTAAACCTAATTTTGACAATTTTATTTTTTGGTATAAACAGCCAAAGATAATCTTTCTCTTATGTGGCGGTAGAAACGTGGCGATTGCAATGAGATTCATCTCTTCGTGGCAAAGACTGACAAGACAATGAGCGCAACGCAAGTAAGGTTCAATTCGTTGGTAAATGTAACCGTGCTCCTTATGTTACACGCGATCACTCCTACGTCGCGCTGATGATCGATTACACGAAGCGGTTTGATGTTGAAACGCTTCGCAACAATATATCGCTAAATGAAGAAAGAGAAATACCACACGCGAGTAAGTGTATGTATGAGCATGCGATAGAATCGTCGCACAATCTTGCGAGATCATTACTTTTTTATTTATTCGTTCCACCATCGTCCGTTTCGCCACTCATTATGTTCAACGCGCTAAATAATTTTATTCTCCGTGTGCTTTCGTACTACTTTCACATATAGTTTTCATATTCAAACATAATTATTTAATACTTTTTAGAAAGAAAGATCGACAAAACGATATATATCTTCTCACTGTCGTTCCTAGCTTTGCTCCTTTGTATAAAAGAAAATAGGAAGATTGAAAGAAAATGGAAAAAATCGAGAATTACAAGTTGTAGGATTTTGAATGGTAAGTATGCGTAAATCTCGCGGGGCACTTGCTCTACTGTTACTACTACACGAATAATTCCTTAGCAAAAAATCATATTTCGCGAGCCTTGACCGAGACAAAGCTCGGTCATCCTCGCGAGGGTGGTGAGCCTTCGGAGAAGACAATCGAAATCACTTTTACGTATGTATATTGAGTCTAATTGTGGTAAGGTCAGACGCCGTTGATAAGCGCAAAAATGATCTTTGCGTTTATTCGCGACAGTAATATGGTAATACAGGAGCACACGAGAAAGAGAATACGAGAGACGTGTAAAATCGTTTATCGCGTAGCAGCGACCACACAGCGACAACAGTGGCAGCGGCGAATTGACTTGTCGAAATTTACTTTGATTTCTCATACAATCATTATGTCACACTCACAGGAGAAAGCTCATCGGACTATCGGAGTTGGCGTAGGTGCTGTCTCATTGTCACCACTGGCAATTACCGCGTTACGCACCAGCACCAGCACCAGCACTAGCACCCACACCAGACCTTCACCGCCCATTTCCACGTCCTCTTCGCCGATTTCTCTTTGCACTCGTCGACACGCGTGCCATGTCGTCGAGATCAAACCCTCGTCTAGTCATCGCCGAATTGTTCTCGCCTCCGCCTTCGAAGAGAAGCTCGCTCTCCGTTCGCGTTTGTGGAGGTCGAGAAAACGACAAAAAAGCAAGACACCCCCGCGACTCACGCGCGACCGTCCTCCCCGACATGCCACCAACCACCCCCGACGCTCTACTTTCCTCTCCTCAGCCTCGTCGAGAGCGCACTCGCATTCGCGCTCGCGCTTCTCCTCGGACGAACACACGCATGTACGTTTGTAAGTACGTAACGTACGTACCCGGTCGCGCGAGACTCTCGACAAAACCGGAGGTACGACGATACTTACCCTAGTCTGATGTCCTCCATTGCCGCAGCTATCGGCCAACCGATCGATCCCCTTTTCCAGCTACTCCATTTCTGTATTCTCCCCTCGTGTATGTCAGGCCTGATTCTCTCTCCGTTTCCTCTCTCGCTCTCGTTTTCGCTCTCGCTTTTGTCCGTTTACTCTCTCACCCTACTCCCCCCCCCCTCTCTCTCTCTCTCTCTCTTGGCCTGGGCCCGCTCTTTTATAGCGTGACACTACCACGCCTTGACGGCTTACATCTTGACCTGCGATCCGCGCCAGCTGTGCTCCTGTAAGGAGACACGCTCTCTGGCCTCTCCGTCCATGGCACGCACCACAGCACCACAGCACCACGACGACTCGTCACTCGCGTCCTACTCGTGCTCGAGCGACAAGTCGCGCACGCTCAGCGCTCGTGCTCCCTGCAGGGGTGTGCTTAGCTCACTACCATCAACCGTCAACCACGAGGGATGATTCGGAAGAAAATAAAAATACGCGCGATACTAACGGTGATCATACGTTTTTTACTGTAAAAGACAGTCCTTTATTTCAAGTAATTGTTTTTCAGATTTATTTATTTGTTTAAAACTCAATTTTGTCCGTTATTTTTACAATAAATAAAATACGGGAAATTTTTTTCTACTTAGCGTTTCAATATCTAATGTCATATTAACATGAGACTTTTTACGGAAATATAAATAATTTTTGTACCAGTAAAAAAACTCAACTTAAATTTAAAACAAGGGTTTGAAAACTGGCATTTACACAATATGCAACTATATGAGATAAATTGTTAACAATTTTATAATTTTCTAAAAAATAATCAAGTACTTTTAAAGAAAATCCATTTATCTGAAAAATATCACACTAAAAGTACTTTTTTTTACAATTAAGTAGAAGAAGGAAACAGTCATTTACGGTCAAAGCTCGAATCTTATGTGGCTTAATAATATTTCTATATTATTTCTATATATGTATTTTTTATACGCGTATTTTTTTCCAACATATTAAACTGCGCGCCAATTATTTGTCGGACTTTAAAACACAGTTATTATTGAAACACTAAAAATTCCCCCTCCCCTCCTTAATTAAATCGATATCGATTTAAATATTACCACATGCCTCACACAGTGGTCGAATTGATACGACACCCGACACGGAATACGGGAGGTTCCAGGTTCGAACCCTGGCTGAGGTAATATTTTTTGCAATATATTCTTTACGGTGTTTTTAAAAATTAAATCGATATCGATTTAATTAGGGAGAGGAGGGGGGATTTTTAGTGTTCCAATAATAACTGTGTTTTAAAGTCCGACAAATAATCGGCGCGCAGTTTAATATGTTGGAAAATACGCGTATAAAATACATAGAGGAAAATCCCCGATTATAAGATACCACATCTATTTTGTATGATTGCCGGAAGTCTATGGGCAGAATTGAAAAATATAGTACGTCATTTTGAAGGGAATTTAATAAGCTTTAAGATGCTAAAATGTAAAATTTAATTTAAATATTGATTTTTCTAAAAATGTAAAAAATGAGCTTTCGGCAAAATCGAAAAAGTGTGCTCTTAATATGAGAGACCTCGGGAAATCACTAATAAAGTGCAAAATACATCATATTGCAATTAGAAAACTTTATTTAAAGTTTCTGAAAGACAAATGTGTAATAGAGAAGCATATTTGCAACAATCATAAACCCACTTGTACCCAATATTGTACCTAATATTCCCCCTTCACCCTTTCCCCTTAAATTAAGGTCAGCACACACTTATAATTTCGTATAAACTTTCTCTTAACATTAATATAGTATTTTCTCTTATTTTATTACTGTACAATAACTTTCATACTCCAGCAACCCAGGGAGTACCCTAAGTATCTCATGTTACGAGCCCCACGCCTTGCGGTTTCGCGATCACCAAATCTAATCTCTACAATTGAGCAACTCAACATATCCCGTATTTTCCTATTAATACGACCTTATTCTATCGCTACATGCAGAACTCATTGCCAAATATTTATTAATTATATAATAAACAAGGTTTAAAGTCTCATATCCACGGCACTTAACAACATCCAATTTCACAATTTCTTTCTCTGCAACGACTACACGCACGATCAAACAATGAATTTTACACTAAATAGGTTTTACCCCAAGGGCAATAAGTTCATGGTGGAACCAACAGATAGGGCCTATTAGTTTAGCAGAAACCTCGCTATCGCATATTAGGAGCCTAACTCATAATATAGGGGACACTTTCCTCTATAAAAATAATATAGAAATATTATTAAGCCACCTAAGATCCGAGCTTTGACCGTAAATTGCTGTTTCCTTCTTCTACTTGATTGTATATCTTAACGATCTTAATATATATTAATTGTTTACTCTTTTTTAATTCTTGTTAACACATACATAATGTTTCACATACACATAATGTTAACACACACATTAAGTATCTACCATATCTACAAGTGTGGATTTTAATTTTTGTCACTGTAGGATTACGTATTTTAATATTCGACTCTTCTAACAATAATTAAGACATGAATTTTTTAAAGTTCGACAATGTAGATATATGTATTTTAAATTTCGACAATGTAGAGTGATGTATTTTAAGTTTCTAACATCTGGAAGTGTAAATACTTTTTGACACTGTAGGATTATGTATTACATGTATTTTAATTTTCAACACTTCTAAGGCATAAATTAATTTTTAATTTCTACAATGTAGGGTGATGTACTGTAGATTTTTATTATCTAGAAGTATGGATTTTAATTTTCAACACTGTAGGATTATGTATTTTAATTTTCGACATTTATAACAATAAGGCTTGAATTTTAATGTTCGACAATGTAGGTGTCTGTATTTTAATTGTCGACAATGTAGGGTGATGTATCATTTATATTGTATTACATTTTGTGTAACCAACTTGTTAATATTATTAATTGTATATTACTGCTTGTTTTATAAAACTCTATACTGACAAAAGAAGACCTGCTTTTATCGAACATTGTTGCAATTGATTATACTTTGGCTAAACTCGGCCTAGATTTTTTCCAATAAAATTAGCTACACTTCCAATTTCAACTAAAATTCCGTCTAATAAAAATAAGCGAACCTGTAGAGGCCCTCCACCACCCCCGCTGATTCCAATCAAATAATCCTCTTTTTCTTGGATTATAAGCTTTATGTTTTGGTTTTTTACTTTTTTATACAATTTATTCTATGCCAAAATCTAATACCGAGTCTAATACATAATAATAAAGCAATAACACAATACAAAATTACATAGTATAAGATAAAATTGTGTATATCATATAATTGTGTATATCGTCTTTCTGACTCAGTTCCTGACCATGATTCCTGTAAGAGAATGTAACACTTATACATGAATAACCTTGAATTTCCATAAAAGACAGTGTTAAATTACTTAATATATGTCTGGAAAAAAAATTACGATGTCTCAACCTGCCCCGCGAAAATTCGTCTCAACCGATCTCAACTCAATACCGTCATAATCTGTCACTCAAGTGCGGATATCAAAGGCCTAAAATATGCAGAAATATCCTGTCTTTCGAATAAAACTTAAGTTTTTACCGAAATGATAAGGATTATGACCAATACTAAAGAAGGCGTGACATTCAAAACATAAATTTTACTCATCTTTTGATGGTTCTCAAAATTCAAAGGTTTTGTTACGCCCCGGTTGCCCGGCCACAAACGTCAGTGTGGGTATGAAAAATTCTGCGGACAATGGCTCCTATCGAACGGTGATTGTGTCAATCCGCTGACGATCACCCTTTCCGAGATATCGATAGGTGTCTCAACCTACCCCGTGTCTCAATATGCCCCACCCTACCCTACGCAAACTTTTGCACGTACTGTATATGTCTTTGTTTTTCCTTCGAATTAGACAAAGATATAGACATACATATATGATTTAACTATTAGTTAGTTTATCAACAGGTAGAAACAACCGGCCCTAAGAAATTGATCTTGCCAATTAAAAATCACTGATATAGTATTATATATAAAATATCCAATTTTCATTAAATCCCTTATCTATGTATATGTATATATACGTATCTTTATTTTAAACATTAATTCTTTAGCTACTTACAATAGTTAGAATACTATAATATCAGAGAGAATGGTTATTACCTTGTTTACGCGAGCGAGGTAATTGTCGCGTATCGGAGTATCGGGCCGGTATTCATAGTCCAATCTCAAGTCAACGCTTAAGACGATCTTGATCAAGTCTGCTTATGCAATACCAGACCGTCTCAAGATTGATAGATTTCATATATTACATTGTTTACGCCGCCGCGTAAACAAGGTATATAGGACATATCTAATATACATTAATTATATAATAATAATACGAAAATTCTCTCTCTCACGGCCGTAGCACGGATTCGACACGCTATATCCACGATTTTGTGGTTCTCTATTCCATGCTATGTTCACAAAGTTTTGGTTCTTTTCGGAAGAAAACCAAAAAATCGTGAATATAACACGGAAGAGAACGAAGAGAACTAAAAAGTGCTGAACATATAACACGGAAGAGAACCACAAAATCGTGGACATTACCTACGGGATTCATAAATATTAGCTACGTAGTTCAATGTTCTCATTTTGTGGCATAGAGGCGCTTCAAAATAAAGTAAACTATAGAGATCCTCTAGTTAGAGATTGGACACCGGGTGAACAACTTTTAATTGGTTCCTTGATCCGCCACATTGTTCAGGACAACTACGAGGGAAATTTAAGTTTTACTTGTTAAATATTCATAAATATACTTAAATAATAAATTAATTTTGTTAAAATTATGAACTATTAAATCAAAACATTACAATTATGATTATTTAACAAAATATTTATATCAACTTTATGCTAAAGCCTTGTGTCCACGATCCAAGAACTTGGTCCGAGATCTCGAACGGAGAAAGAATTGACCAATCGCATTGGTCAATTGGCCGAATTGTTTAAGTCCGATCGGTCACTTCTTTCTCTGTCTGAGATCTCGGACCAAGTTCTTGGATCGTAAACACAAGGCTTTACAAATATAATATATATAGCAAGTAAGAAAGAAGGCTTTTTTATTAAAAAACAAGAAGTATAGGTTAAGAGGTAGGTTAATAGGTTAATTAAATATCAGATATAATTACCTAACTAATGCTTTCTGTCTTTAATTACTTTTTAACATGTACATACATGTTTCTACGTCGGATGCAAAAATAATATTATTATTTATTAAATTCTATCTTCCTATTTAAAATATAAATAGGAAGATAGAGAATTTTGATAGTGGTTGTATATATTCCGCGCTAGTGTTTGAACACATAATTATAACGTGTTTATTTTTAAATTTTTGTAAAAATCAGATTTTTTTAAAACTATTAATATAATCATATAAGAGTTCTTAATTAAATTTATTTTTTGTGTGTTTAAACTACATAAATACTAAATTGATTTAAACATGTTTTTAAAAGCGCGCCATATAGGTGTCCTGAACATTATGGCGGACGGGGACGGTGTCCAATCTCTTACTTGAGGATCACTAAAGTAAACTGTAAAATGACAGCCCGACAGCTAAGCGCCCGCGGCCCATGACCGCTGGCCGCTCTTCTGGCTTTATGTATGTACACTGTATGTACACGTAGCACATATGTACATACATATGTACTACATACATACAACCAGCAAGTAAAGACGTAAACGGTATGTACATACGCAGGCCAATGAACTATCGGTGACAATAGTGCGCTGTAGTGCACGCGATGCGTACATACAATTGCATAAAGGTGCGCCTACATATATCGTAACGCTGCGATCGTGGTCGTAAGCAAAGAAATTCTCGTAAACAATATATCATATAAACACACTTTTCTTCGCGCGTCGAGAAGGAGGCAGATTAGGTTACTGTTGTAACGCTAGACAAGCGTTGTAATCGTCAGAGTTCAAGTTGAATCAACTCATCGATGAGGTTACGATAACTGTCACGTCACGACGAGCATTGCGATCGTCGTAAAGGTAAAAGCACATAAAATTGCATAGCTGCATATGCATAGCATAAAGGCTATTCTACAATTGCGTAAGCGTGGTCGTAAGTAGTTGTAAGAGTGTTGTAGGCGTGGTTGTAAAGCGGTACTTCCGGTTGTAGAGCGTGTTGTGGAAGATGGTTGAACTTCATCTTTCACGACTACAACAGATGTGAACGTAAGAGCCAACCAATCAGAGTGCTGTGTCGAAATACACGTGAAAACAACTCTCAAGATCTCAAGTTGGAAATTATTCTTTTTATTGTAGTGTGTTTTTGGTTTTCATCGTTTTCATCATGGAACACGAAGAAAGTACTGCTCTAAGTTTCGAGACACAAAACTGCACTCTGATTGCAGGTTGCTGTAATCAAGTTTACAACGTATCTTTACTCTATTGTAGATTGATCCGTTGTACAAAATTCACGACTACTACTACTCCTACTCCTACAACTCTACGCTTACGCAATTGTAGAATAGCCTTAAGACCGTTTATGCCATAAGACGCTCAATGCTCATTGGTCTAAACGGTCTTATGCTATGCATATGCAGCTATGCAATTTTATGTGCTTCCACCTTTAGCGGTCGTAAGGAGCTTACGATAATTATTTACGATAGATGTAGGCGCACTGTGCGAGCAACGTCCGCAGGTTCGCTGCGATCTCAACTCAACGTTTGCTCAACGATCTGCAACGATCGCCAATGATTGAATGACAGCTGGTGATAGACGGGTGTATCAGGTGTATGCTGTGCCGTGTATGGTTGAGCCCGTTGAGCGCGCGTGTATCGTGTAAACGTTTCTCATTCACCGGCAACGCTGCTAAAGCTATAATGCTATAAACGCTAAACTCGAACGATTCGCTCGTCCGCGGTCCGCCTCACGGCAGTCACGGCTCACGGCCTCAACCCTCGACCGTGGCAGGCAACGCGTCCGAGAAACGCAAGAGTTTTGCCCACGCATATGGGCAATATCGTAATATCGTGATATCGTATGCCTGTCCTTTTGTAATACACGCGGATACCTCTCAAGAATTCAAGATACCCATGCCGGCAGCCGGAATGCAGTGGCCGTCACTCAGTGTTATTCTTTCCGAGATATTTCTGGCGTATATCGTCTACTCGATATACACGCTCTCGCTGTTGTTCGTGTCACCGGCCTGCGAGGATGGCAAGCCGTGTCTCGAGTCATACCTGAGCGAACGGCCGCGGTTGGATCTGTACATGTACAGCTCCATCAGAAGAAATCCCGTCAGCAGAGACGCCGATCTCGTGTACTCGGCGCAAAACTTCGATTACGAACAAACGCAAACCATGTGAGCATTTCTGCGTCATTTAGTTTAGCCGTTAGTCTAGTCTGTCTTGGTCTGTCTCCCTTTGAGAGTCCATTAGGGTCCATCTTTCAGTGAAAACGTTTGACCTTCTTGGGCTATTGCTCTCGCCTTCCTCTTGTCTTCGTATCTGCTCTGGGCCTCCGAACAGGATGCCGAAGAGATGCAAAAATTGAAATGGTCCGAGCAGGACGAGACCACCACTCTTCCGAATCTAACGAATGTACTTTCTTTCTTGCAGTCCAGTGACGCTGACCATACCAGGCGAGACACGGCAAAATGGAACATTGTTCTTATATATATTATTAACGCCTCCTTCCGTAAAACGGGACAGGACATTTGTTGATTTGCAAAAAGTAATATTATGAAATATATATAAATGCTTACTTTTGACAATTTTTTTAATGTCTCTGTCTGCTCTATATTACATAATTCCATCTTTACAGGATATATTTACCTCGTATACCGCTATTAAAATGACACAATACATAGTACCTGAGGCAGAAGCGTTCAAGTTGTTGGGTGACAAGAACCATGGTACAAAGAAAGTTACGAGCCAGACTGTCGGCGTTGGCATCGGTGTTGTACGTCCTGTCTCACACATGAAAAGTCGCGTGACTTTTACAATAATGACGGACAACGTTATGCTTCCTATATACGGCATGCCTGCCGAGCTCGTCAACCATATTAAGTACATAAATTATTATCTTTACCATTGACCAACGCGCATAAAATAACATACAACGTACCCAAGTAGCGTCGCGCGTGGCGTTAGAGGCATGTCACCACTCACCTCGCTTGTTGCAGAATAATTGGCAAACGGACATTCTTGCCGATTGTTAATTGCGATTTCTTACAAACGCGACATCGGGACCTTAAGCGGATTACCCCGCAAAATTATTCGATGGACGTTGCTGTAGAATATTCGCCTGTATCATTAGGAAAATTAAGATTGGTGCTGCATGTGCAGGCAACCATGGAGAATCTCAGGAATCTTGGCTTCTCCGACAAAGACATCGATGAAGTAAAGGGCATCTTTGCCGACACCAACATCTACTTACTGGGTGGTACATTCTTCATCGCGGCTGTACACGTGAGTATGACAAGTATAGATTGTTATGTGCATCGCGAAAGCTGAAAAAAACGGGAGAGGGGAAAGAAAGGAAAAAGAAAGGACAGCGCCAATCTTCCGTGTTACAGTTGTTGTTTGATTTTCTTGCTATTAAAAATGATGTCAGTTTTTGGCGGAAGAAGAGTAATCTCATAGGCCTCAGCAAATGGGCCGTGATATGGCGTGCATTCAGTCAGACTGTCATTTTCCTTTATCTTTGCGACGAAGGTTCTTCCTTGCTCGTTCTCATTCCGACTGGTATCAGCACTGTTATTGAGGTGCGTATGTGTTACGAGTATATATGTAGACATATTAATTTATATCGAATGACTATCGTAGATAATGTAATATGTACTAGTAATATGTCTCGTTATTTTTTCTTTCTTTTTTTTTTCTCGTCTGATAGCTGTGGAAATTAAAAAAGATGTCGAGAGTGGAATTGATTAGCAGCGGTAGCATTTTGCCAAGAATACAATTTAAAACTGATAGCATTGATGCAGCAGAGGTGAAAACTAGACAGTTTGATGCTGAGAGTATGCGTTATCTAAGTTACTTGTTATATCCATTAGTTGTCATTGGCGCAATCTACTCGTTACTTTATCAGCCGCATAAAAGGTAAACAACCACTTTTTTTTCTAAAACAAAAGATATACGTATATACGAAATAATCTTTTATATCTTGGAGATAGATCCTATATCGCTAATTAAATTGTTTTGAGTTACAGCTGGTATTCTTGGAGTATAAATTCCTTAGTGAATGGAGTTTACGCATTTGGATTCCTCTTTATGCTGCCGCAGTTGTTCGTTAATTATAAATTGAAATCCGTGGCGCATCTGCCGTGGAGGGCGTTCATGTACAAGGCATTCAACACGTTCATCGACGACGTGTTTGCTTTCATTATAACGATGCCGACAGCGCACAGAATAGCGTGTTTCAGAGATGACGCCGTTTTTCTGATTTATCTTTATCAAAGATGGTAAGAGAATTTATTCATTCAACTCGAACGTCATGCCGAGTGCCGCTGAACGTTGCGACTTACCTTGAACAATGGAGAATAGATCGTAATGAAATTGAAAAATGTTTCGGGCATAGACTTCCAAATAATATAATGCCCATATCGGAATGTCCTTTTCGATCCAAGTGGCATGCTTCAGGGACAATTAAATCCAATTTTCATGAATTTACGCTTAAATATCTGTAAATGTCTGCATTCGAGATCAACTTGCGAATAGATTTACCAAACTAGATAACTCTTAAACGGTTCTTTCTTCTAACGGAATTCTACCTGAAGGCATGCATAGTTCAAAAATGTGTTTTTCTCTATCCCCTTCCGGTTTTTCATTATTTTTACCTGACCATTGTGACCTGAGACGGAAACAGCTACGTCATCAATTCTTAAAAAGGTCTAAACCTATCTCCATCTATCTCGTTTGAAAAGTTGTCACTCCTCATTGATACCTGCTACTTGTTCAGTGGTATTCGGTGCGAACGGCACATCGCGTTGCGGCCTTTCCATCCGGAGCGTCCGTCACGTATGTATCGATCAATATTTTAGAACGTAAAAAAAAAGTATCAACACTGCCCACAGGTTATACCCGGTGGATAAATCACGTGTGGATACTGATACGATTACAGAAGAAGCTGTCGATTTCGGCAACAATACGAACAAAAAAACAAATTAACAATTCCTATTGTTTGCTGTTATTGTTTTTCTTCGTTACCTAGAACTTGAAACTTTCGTAATATCATGTTGAAGCGTTATTACGTGCTGACAAACAGTATTTATATCGCTAATGTGAAAATTTAACTAATATACGCATACAATTGTTACAAAAAATATATCTTATAAATTTCTTTTTATCATCTAAAGAGCATCGTTGTAATTTTTTTTTTTTTTTAATTATCCGACAACGGATCTTGCGATCAACTTATAATCGATGCGATATATATATATATATATAATATTATCTATAATGTTCTTGGCGTAACGCGTTCAATGACCAGAGTGTGACAAAGGACTCGTTGAAGGAAATTATATAACAAGCAACGTCGAACACGGCAGGAAAAAGTCAAATAACGGCACATTCCTTGTTCGAACGCTCATTTAGCAGGTGTTGTATGTCATCAGGCTACTTCTAGGTATGATTATATTTGATACGTGCGTAAGAAAATACTTTGACTGTGTTGCCCGATAAAGAGGGACCTTGAATCACATTTAAATTGAATCTACCGTGATAACACGCGTCAGTGTTTCGATATCCACTGATATAATAGGAGAGAAACAGAGTCTGAGAAGTCTTCTCCCTACTAAATAGTAGCATTTACATGCGTGTATATACATTTGTGTGTGTGTGTGTGTGTGTGTGTGCGTGTGTGCGTGTGTGCGTGCGTGCGTGCGTGCGTGCGTGCGTGCGTGCGTGCGTGCGTGCGTGCGTGTGTGTGTGTGTGTGCGTGTGCGCGCGCGCGCGCGTGTATGTATGTATGTATGTATGTGTATACATATATGTGTATATATATATAAATATATATTCTTTACAGCATAAGAGCGGAAATTCATATTGCAAACTGTAATACTTGTGCCACGTTATATACAAGACAACTAATGGCGTACATTATGTGCGTCATACAAATTATAATTCTGATCATTTTTTTTATATGGATTTATCTCTGGCTTATGGATGTAGGTAAGACGGCCGAGGCAAATAAATTATATAACTCTATATTTTTTTCTTTTGTATCAGAATAATGTGTGAAAGCTATGACTCGCTCTATTAGTTTTAAAAAAGATAATGTAGTAATAATCGATTTAATGAAATCATGCGTTTGCATTATTGCGTTTTAAATTAAAAAACATGTTTCTGTAGATATACAGTTTTCTCTAAAGCGATGGTGGGCTCTTTTGTGCATCTCGAAAAAGAGGAAAACAGAGAAAAATAAGCTCAAAGACAACGACGTGATGTCCAATATAAAGAAGATCTTGAAACCATGCTCGGATAATCCGAAAATTATTATGGACGAGAGCGTAAGTAGTGCGTAATATTCGTGAATAGATTGACCGTATGCGAAATGCATTTCTAAACTCATTTGTATAACACAGAGTTGCAATAGTGTATTCTTCTATGGTGCTGATCAAAAAGGTAATTCATTATTTATTAAAATGGATCACAGAGGATATCATACAGCAGAATTGATCTTGCAAGTGACCTTATCGGACGGCCGAGTCTACGTGCTACCTGGTAAAATTTATTTGATACAAATAGGTACATAATACCGAAAGTATAGTGCTTTAATGAGATACTCGTTTTGAATTGTCTGCAGACTATCCCGATACAGTTACGATGGAGGGTACAGGCCAAAAATGGTCAGCATTGGGTCTAAAGATCGAGTCGTTAGAACCCCGACAACGTTGGAGAATTACGTACAATGGCTTCCTCCGAAACCAATGTCGAGGAGATGTATCCGATAACGACAATGTAGAACATATTCGTCTAAATTTTATGTGAGTAAAGGCTAAAGGATTAAAGTTGTAAAATATTAAAATGTACCTACGTAATACGAAAGAGGTGCGCAATTGGTCGAATAAACATCCTGTTTTGCAGAATATACATCCTGATACAGATATGTACATTCTGTTTTTCAGATTTATCGGCAAGCCCCGATCGTTAGAATGGCCAGGCGACTGGAGTATTTATTTGCACGCGGATGCTTTAGCACGTGAACCATGGAGGAGTCCTGATTGGATGCACAAAATGTAAAAGTTAAAACAGCTTCAATATAGTTGACGGGTTATGTGCTAACAGTCCTTCCCGTTTCAGTTTGAGATACCCTAGGCCTAAGCTTTCTTTCTTTCTGTTGATACTATAGTAGATTAATAGATTACACCGGTTTCGATCTATGGGGATCCATTATCGGGCAGATAACGTTCAAAGATTCAAATCCGAGTGAGTTTTATTTACGAGGACTCTGCCAGCGACGTTGGGGTAAACACGAATCTTATCAATTTCATCGAACTGTCACATTTTTTGGTGTGACACGACACGGAGCGATGTATTATCTTGGTGTGAGCAATACCAAACATAGCTTTTCACAGTAAGATAAACAAATGCATATTCTAATAATATCGTGTTAAGATATAGTCGTTACGTCGTTTTTGATAAAGTTTTCTATGTGATAAAATTTCTCAAATATTTTTACCTCCATTGCGTCACCATTGTTTTAGCTTCCTTTACGAGATATTACGATTACATCACATAAGAAATTTTATACATACAAATAACGATAAATATTTTTTTAATGCACCCTTAAAACTACAAAAAATTATACATTAATCATTCGTGAAACGAATTTCATTGCAGCATGCAATTTGGACACCTCGAGGAAGCCGGAGGGACAATAGCCAAAATTGATTGGACTAATCTGAAACTGAGCGATTTTGAAAAAGAAGATACGGTTCCCATGAACTACAAGATTGCATTTACAGGTTTTTATTCTGATGCATCGTTGCAGTCGATGATGTACAAACCTCATCACACGTGTTGCATCGTACAAGACGTATGCTGTTAAGGCATAACGTTGCGTTAACATTTACATTGTTTATCACTTTCCAGCGGCTGGGAAACGGCACAGCTCCGTTATCAGTTACTCGGTGGGCAACGCAATAACCTGTTACAATGGACAGCCATGGTGTTGGACTTGTACAACTCGTAATTTGCGTGTGCAGCTGAACGGCAGTACAGGTATGTCAGCGTAATAATTCGCCATTTTACAAAAATTGAAATTGACCTTATATCCGCAAACAGTCGTGAATTCATATCTCTGAAATGCACAGGTGTTGGACTGATGATTACGTGCTACCCATATACTGGACCGAGGCAAGCCAAGACTTCGATCGCGAAAATTCAACATATAACACGGTCCGATACATTTGCGCTAAAAAATAAATACATTCTACATTTTGCTGATAAACAATGTCAAAATGAAAGCGTCGTCGGAGGAAAGGGATATTCTCTTGCGACTTTGACATCTATTATCACAGATGACGTATGTACTACTTGGGATACATTGTTGCTCGCTGAAGAAATTTGTCATATGCAAAATTAATTTTCGTTTGTAGTTTACTGTACCTCGAGGCTTCTGCGTAACAAGCCTCGCTCTGGAACGACAATTGCAACATCACGAACAATTGCAAAACCTAATCACTGATATAATAGATATTAACCGTTGCAAAAAGAAAGAGGACCTCGAAAGCTACTGTCAAAAGTACGTGTCTAACGTTTCGTAAAAATATACCGCGGTTGTAATAAACCTGTACTTTGTTTCTCAGGGCGGTGTCCATTATTCAGAGTACTCCTGTCGAAGAGGAAATTGCAAAAAGGATATTACAGGGTTTGGAAGAATTAGATTCGTCTGCAAGTGAAAGAGATGCATATGTCCAGCGCTACGCCGTAAGATCTAGTGCAATTGGAGAAGACAGCGAGGAAACTTCAGCTGCTGGTCAAAACTCGACGTATTTAGGTGTGAAGGATGCGAATGACGTCATCAGATGTATTGCTAAATGCTGGGCAAGCCTGTTCTCATATCAAAGCGTCGAGTACAGGTAATTTACTCTTCTACAATGTTGCCTTGAATTCGTTAACATTGTCTTGAATTCGTATACGATGTTTCTTTGGATTAATTATTGCAGACGACAGAACGGATTACCGATGAAAGCATCAATGGGTGTTTGCGTTCAAAGAATGGTCGACGCGGAAGCGGCTGGCGTCATGTTTACCAGACATCCTACTACCGGGGATCCGTCCAGCATTATTATTACAGCCAATTACGGCTTAGGAGAGGTCATGATCAATTGATATTAGACTAGAAATGCCATTTCGTAGGATATATAATAGTGGTTTACAAAATTATTTAAACGTGTCAATACGTCAATACGTATTTTTAAATTGAATTATATCTCGTATTTTTACGTAATGGTTGCAACAAATTCATGAGATATATGTATACATACATATAAAAAAGTAGATATACTTCTCACTAATATATAAATAACATAAATCGCCCTGATGTAGTTTTTTTTATTTTTTTATTTTTTAGACGGTAGTATCAGGGAAAGTCGAGCCTGACACTTTGACGATTCGCAGAAAGTGGGACAATACTCTGACTGTAGATGCCTCGGTGCTGGGAAATAAAGAGCAGAAGATCTTGCTCGGTGACGATGGCGTAACTACGAGCAATCTAAGTGAACAGGAGAGTAAGAAGATCTCGATATCTGATACAACCGCTCTGCGATTAGCTAAAATAGGATTGCGCTTGGAATCGCTTTTTGGATCTGCTCGAGATGTGGAATGGGCGGTTATCGGCGAGCGGATCTATCTGTTGCAAGCACGGCCTATCACAACCATTAACGCATGGACAGATTTCGAAATAATACACGAGTTAGACTCGGGAGTACCTTCCGACGTCGATCTTATGTGTTTTGCCAATGTCGGGGAAGTACTTCCATATCCCATTACTCCTTTGTCGATCTCTACGGTTATGAAAGTTTTGAATCTATCGCTTAGCGCGAAATTCAACAAGTTCGATTGTACTTATCTTCATATAGTCGGTATGAGGTGCGCGATAAATTACTTGGATGTAAGTAATTTGTTACTTATAGATTTCTGCATCTGTCGTTTACGTAATCTCTTTCTAACAGTGGATGAGTGGTTTAAATTGATCTTCCTATTATTCTTTCTTTCAGTCGACTTTGCAAGATGTTAGTGAGGAGATAACGATGGCGAATAAAATGATAGACCTAGCCGTGTGCGGACGTGTAGTAACGACACCCGAAATGCACGAGGCAGCGATAGAGAAGTACGGTATCGTGAGCAATTGGCGGAAAATATATATGCTGTACGAAATGTTGAAATCAGCACGGATGAATGAAGCGACGGTGCAAAGAACGATCGATATATTTAACAACTATGCTCTGGACGCTAACGAATTTGATACACCTCACGATTTGTACAATATCTTAAGTAAGAAATACGGAGAAATCTTCCTAGTAAGTTATCAGACATCGAATCCGAAGATCCAAGTGAACATCTTTACTTAAATTCAACTTAAAATGCCTAACTTAAGAATTTATGCTCTATTAACACCTATAACGTCATTAAATTACGCATTCATGGATTTCAGTTAGGAAAAGGTCACAATATGGCGTCTCTGGTGAGCGTATCTTACCAGATGATAGCGATGTCCCTTTTAACAAAGGGAAGCAGCAACTTTACGTCCGATCATCTTGCGGACATTGCGGTTCTACTGAGTTCGTGCAACAATGTTATCAGTACCGAAGTGCCGATAGCCCTCGGCAAAATAGCGGCATGCATCAGAAAGAGCGGTAAAGCGGATGAGTTTAGTAAAATTGAGACTGCAAATGTTATGGACTGGTTGAAGTTAAATTGCCCTCCGGCCATGGAAAAACTACAAGCTTTTTTCAACACGCACGGTCACAGATGTGTTCACGAATTAGATTTATTCACGGAACCTTGGGTACTTAAATCCGATAGTATCATCAATACGATTCAGGTATGGATTATCTCTTTGTAAATAATTTAAATTATTTACAAAGAGAATTAAGAGAACTAATTAATGTAAATAGAGCGGTAAAAAGAAAAAAAAGAAAAAACCGTACATATGTATAGGTTCCTTTTTATTTTCAGGTATTAGCAACATCCATCGAAGAAAATTATGTGAGTAAAACGCTTAGCGTGCAGGAAACCGTAGCATCTTTGAAGACGCCCGTGTCACCGCTTTTCAAGCTGCTTCTGCGGAAAATAGTACCCCTTTGTCGAGAAGCTGTCACGAAGAGAGAAATGACAAAGAACGTAACTGTATCTGCTGTGCACACATTGAGATTAGCCTACAGACGACTTGGTGCTTTAATGGTTGCGGAAAATTACATACCTGATGAACATGTCATATTTTTCCTGACGCATCAGGAGATCGGGCAACTCTTGAACAATCATACTCCGTTACTCGTACGAAAGTAAGTCTGAATTTACACTGCTTTCTTTTATTATTGTTATTGAAAGTTTGTTATTGGAGCAATACTTCCCACATATTTGGAAGCACCCTGTATACATATATTGTATATATCTGAAATCTTTCAGAGCGCTACGTAGAAGAAAAATTTATCAGCAAGTAGCAAAACTTGAATATCCGGAATTCAATACTGGCATGCCCACGCCAATACAGGTTTGTTGTAAATGTAGAGAGCCGAGCGCGGCCAAGTTGAGTCGAGTCGACGTGAGTCGAGTCACGTCATGTCATGTCATACTATCGTACGATCCAGAAAAATGCGATTATCTTCTTTAACATATATTTCTATCGTATCTCTGAGATTATATCACGCACTTTTTATCACAGAGGACTCTTGACGTGTCGCTCTACGAAGGATGTACAAAGATTGAAGGTACTTCAGTTTACGGCGGTTCTGTGCTAGGTAGAGCGTGCGTGATAACTGACTTGTCCGAAGCGAAAAATATACAACACGGAGATATCTTGATTACACACTGCACCGATATTGGTTGGAGTCCATATTTTCCGTTATTGGCTGGAATCGTAACAGAGTTAGGTGGTCTTATAAGTCATGGCGCCGTTGTAGCAAGAGAATACGGCCTTCCTTGCATCGTTGGTGCTAAAGGCGCTACCAAAGTTTTTCAAACGGGTAAAGCTTCTCTTATTGCGCTGTATAAAAACTATCTACGCTACTTGAGATTTTCTTTTTATTAACTCTAATCTTTTTGGTTTTACAACAAAGCGTTCTTATATCCCTTTCGTTTCAGGTGACACTGTACTATTAGCTGGAGACATTGGCACATTACAACTGATTGAAAAAGTCTAATTAATTACTCAACTCGATATACGAGATTTATCAATGGTGGAAACTTTCCATCATTATCACTTTGTAGTAACTATTGCGAATATACCTCAGAAAAAAAGTTTTAAATGGATATCACTTGACGCATGACAAATATTCCTTGAAATATATTCAACTTTTATAAAAAGATATAAGAAACAGAAAATATATAAAATAGATTATGTAACGAGTGAAAGTCTATTTTACAATGGCAATCAAACAGAGTCGCGAGCTTGTCACGGATTCGACATTCCACGTCCATTGTACAATGTACCGTATCCAATGTGCATACGTAAATACAATAATAATTAAATAATTATTACAACGTCCCCGTAGTTATCACGTACTACTTTGGTCGTTGTGAATTACACAGTGGTGACGCGTTCGGGGTCTGCCGTTAAATAACGAACATTTTCCGTTACCTCGCTGGCAAGACACGACAGCTGCAGTCGCATGCACGTCGCGACTTTTGACAAAAGAACGTCTATTCTCGTGCGATCTTCCTTGTTCACGGGTTGAGGTATCGCGTCCAGAGCTTCCTCGAAAAAGCTTCTGTTTACACAAGAGAGAGAGAGAGATTGACTTAAATTCCTTAAAACAGATTCAACGCACACGAGGCGATACCCAATCTTTACCTCGCTCTGTTCGTGCTGTAGGCTTGCAGGGCGTTTCTTAAGAGTATTATATCCGTTCGAGCTTGAATTATTCCAGCCGGACGAAATTGCGTAACACATGACATAAGTCGCGCAAGTTCCTCCGCTATGGTCTCTATTATGTGGGACAGAATCCGCTGTAACAGAGCTGGTGCTACTCGGCGTACCTGCGAGACAATATCAGAGATATATAGCAAACGATATATAACAAATAACATGTCGAGTTTGCTTCCATGCACCAATCACCATGCCACAATCATCTATTACCTCCGCGTGTACCGCAATTAGATTCGCTAATATTTCTTGGGCATACGGCTTTAGATGGGTCGGTTCCGTATCAAAGTCCCATTCCAAACCACCTAAATACATGCTAGGCTCTATCGTACCGACGAGTGGATCGCAACGGCGTTCTAGATACGCGTCCAGAACGGCGCTATCCAGTGTCTCCAATTGTGTCCAATCGGAGTTCCATCCGACCGCGGTAGATAATTCCGGGTAGCCTTGCGCTTTCAGGGCATCTTCAATTCTTGGTAAAACGATATTTAGCGTGTATCGTATATTGCTTAACGAGATCAAGAGACACTGTTCCCACGTCTGATAAGAAATTTATAGAAATTTTATAGTATGTGAAAGCGAAAGGACTACTCATTACTCTATATGCTGTAAGCGCCGTGACTTGAATTTATTGCTTACTGGTCCTTGATGTTTATTGGTTTTGTTTTTATAGCCAGAAGGCGAGCCGATCAATTGCGAAACCGATGTTTCGTCGTTATCCATAGCTTCCTCGCAGCCGCTAAACGCCAATTGTTGTAGGCACCGCGCGAACGATACGAATAATGTCTTGATGGTATTGTGATAGAGAATCTGATGGGCCGGATTACTGAAAAGCGGACCTTCTCTTGGACCGCAAGCAACTACCGTTTCTCGCGCATGTCTCGATATCGCCAAAACTATTTCCTCAAACAGGTACGGCTGTCAGCATCAAGTGACAACACAATTAGGGCGTAATATCCGTGCAATGTAAAAGCAGAAAATTCAGTAAAATTTCTAATTTTTTATGTAAGTACCAGTCTCGTAACACCACCATCCTCATTCAAGTATTCTATCTGCCATATTTCCCTTTGACTTAGAGCTGCTGTATTGTCCGCTCCTTGTTTGAAGAGCGCAATCAAACACTGTATCCTATATTACGCGAAAAATTCAAATTAAATTGATATATATATAGATGTAGATATAAATATATAAATAATGAAGAATTTAATTAAATGTGACCAATTGTATATATATATAGCTCGAGTATACCTTAAATCCAATATAAACGATCCGAAAATGTCGAGAGCTTCGCTAGGCAAATCCAGATGTATCAAAGATGCGTACATTTGTCTAACGCAACGTAAAATATGTAAAAGCCACCTTGCCTCTACATCCTGACTGCATGTACTCTTCATGGCTCCCATGGCATGTTGCATATTCGATAAAACTAAATTCTATCTTGGACAATGAGATATATACAATATATACATATACATGATGAGATACATCTTACAAAGATAAAAGCGATATTTACATATTTACAACATTCACAGAAATCGAGAGTATCAAGTGATATTAATGTGCGCGCATTATTGCATTTTTTTTGTTCTATTATGGTAAAAAGATAAGTTTAAGACACGTAGAGTACACACTTTAAAATGACTTTGCTTTTCCACGTCTACCGCTACATGTAGCTGCCCTGTGAAATAACTTTGTCCCAATCTCCAGAGGTCTGGCAACTGTTCGACCACGATATCGCAAATTGCTTCGACGCACGAAATTTGCGGCGGTGAGCTATCCCCGGTATTCTTCTGCAAGCGTAAATGCTTAATACTTATCGGTGTGTGGACTTTGGACACCTTACTCGCGTCTTCACAATTAATTTTAATCCATCCGTCCAAATGCTCGTGTACGGCATTGGCAACGCTTTTCTCTAAATAATTTGCGTGTGACACTGGAATAATGGAATATATGATTTAAGATTATCTTCTCTAGAATACACAATGCAGATAAATATTGTATTACGCGATCATGGTAAAGGTAAAGGTAAAGGTAAAAGTGACTTCCCCGAATGATATCCATTTTAAACATGAGAGCGACAACAAATGAAGCTTTACATTTGTTTTAGATGAACACACACCTATCGCGTCCCACGCCGGATCACCTTCGGCGTCGAGGTTGACGAGGTTTCTAATAATCTTCTTGCGCTCCTCTAAACTGAATGGCATCTCTTGTAATTTTTTCCGTAACAACACCTTAAAATTACTGATTCTATTGTCGATTTCTTCCAATACCCGTTTAAAAACATCTACCTCTGTATTTTTAAACAGATTCTTAACTCTGGCATAATCGTTAATTACGAGATCATAGTTGCCACGCTTGATGTTCCTCTCAATGTTTATTGGCATACAAAAGAGAAATTTGTAACGTTGCATAACAGCCAACGCGTTACGAGTGGCATCGGCTCTATCCCTCCTCGCTAATACATCATCAAATAATTTATTAGCCTCGGACATAGACTGCCTGATAGCAGTTTCCAACTTCTCCGTAGGATCACTACCATAGCTCTTCACGTCTGCTTCAAATTGATCCTTTAGCGACATTATTGTGTCGAGTTGTTCCATTACCGCTCCTACATTGGCCTGTTACATTGGCAAATGAGAATGAATTTCATTTTTACACACAACGACCTGACTCTACATCTACATATGGGAAAATCTTTAGATTCACCTAATTGTCACTTATTCACCTTTAAAAATGACAATTGCCCTTCCTTCTGAGAGTTAACTTTTCTTCGGAGGTAAGCTAAACCAGCCTTTAAATCTTCCAAAGTCGTGGCATGATGATGTTGCAATAAAAACCATCCTGGATGAAATTTTTCGCTCGTAAGATCTCCACTTCCATCTCCAAATAGTTCAATCAGCTCATCCTCGGGAAACTTTTTGCTTTAAGGAGAGATACACAATTAATTGTCGTAATACAATATCATATTGACAGCTTATTGACGCAGTCAGAAGATTTTAGAGATTTACTCGTTGCCCTCTACGCTGAGCCCTAAAGGATCTTCCTGTTGATAGTTAGTAGGCGACAAAGCCCTTCTACCCCAGCCTAAACTCTGCATAGGTGCTTCCTCTACCCACACTGCCGACTCCTTCATCGGACCTATAGTCTCGTGGTAACCGCGAAACTGTACCGTCGAAGTCCCCTGTCCTCCGCTTCGAGTCGTCACTATTATATCCCCGCGACCTTTGCAAGGCCCCGATCTCGCTATAATCTTGTTCGATGACTTCCATTCGGCCGAAAGCAGGCAGTCGCATCCGCATATTGTCAGTCCTGTGAAGTTTGAATGTGAAGCGATATATAGGGTGAGTCATTTTATTCAATACAGGCAAATATCTCGAAAAATATGGAAGATACGGAAAAATATTTCAGACAAAATTTGTATGGTCTAAAGGGGGACATAAGATGGTGACAATGATTTGACTTTGGATGGTCGTTTGAAGCTCACGTGAACGTCACCTTCAATTTCTTAAACGGAACCTCCTATATTGTAGTATATCGTTTGAAAGGGCATAAAATAAGAAAAATTTTGACGCAAACCAAAGGTCGATACGTTGACCCGTTCGGGAGTTATTTAGGGTCAAAAATTGACTTTTTCAAACTTTGACTTTAAATAACTATTGAACGGATCAACGTATCGACCTCTGGTTTGCGCCAAAATTTTTCTCATTTTATGCCCTTTCAAACGGTATACTACAATATGGGGGTTTTACTTAAAATTTTTTAGTGTTCCAGGGGACTCCAACTCAAAAATTTGAAATGGAACCCCCCAATATTGTAGTATATCATTTAAAAGGGAATAAAATAATAAAAAATTTGGCGCAAACCAGAGGTCGATACGTTGATCCGTTCGGGAGTTATTTAAAGTCAAAGTTAGAAAAAGTCAATTTTTGACCCTAAATAACTCACGAACGGGTCAACGTATCGACCTCTGGTTTGCGCCAAAATTTTTCTTATTTTATGCCCTTTCAAACGATATACTACAATATAGGGGGTTCCGTTTAAGAAATTGAAGGTGACGTTCACGCGAGCTTCAAACGACCATCCAAAATCAAATCATTGCCACCATCTTATGTCCCCCTTTAGACCATACAACTTTTGTCTGAAACATTTTTCCGTATCTTCCGTATTTTTCGAGATATTTGCCTGTATTGATTAAAATGACACCCTGTACATACATGAGAGATAGAGATTATTACCGCGCGCGGTAGGCAGACGGGTAGACCAACCAAGCCGAATAAATTAAATATACTTAGGTATGATAGTTCCTCGCACGTATGTACGATCGGCATATATACTTGGTAGTTACAAGTAAAATCTGTTTGCAGATACGACATACGAATACGACCAATGTTTTATACATGTGCATGAGTCAAGGCCGGCGACTATTGTATGGTGGGTATGGAGTACTCCAGACGCGGGCATTTCCGGGTATGGAAACTCCATACCCGAAAACCCAAAGAAAAAATTTATCAAAAAAATATAAGAAAATTAAGCAAATATTGAGCGCCGAGAGACAGTGTTCATGACAATTCATTCGAACCAGAAAATAAGCGCGTTTGACAGTGCAAATGTATTCCTTCTTACTGCATTTTTCTTTATAAACTCATCGAGTATCTCATCTAGGTTCAGTTGTTCAGAATCTTCTGAATGGAAGTTGCTCTGCATCAAAGTCGTTTTGTTTCTCAATTTTTTCATTCTTTTCTATCTTTCTGTTATAAAATAAAGTGATTTACTCAATTTTTTCATTCTTTTATATCTTTCTGTCATAAAATAAAGTGATTCACTTCATTTTATAATAGAAAGGTAGAAAAGAATGAAAAAATTGAGGAACAAAACGACTTTGATGCAGAGCAACTGAGACTTCATACAAATATGTTTCATGATATCTTGCAACAGAGAAATGTCACATCTAATCTAATAGATGTGCTGACGTTTCTTAAACAGAATTCTTCATTTGCTATACTCTACTACCTCAATTCGCAAAGTTGATCAGATTGATGTTGACTATACCTCACTCTTCTCGCACAGCTGAGCGTTCATTTTCGACGTTAAGGAGATTAAAAACGTATTTACGATCGTCAATGCGACAAGCCAGACTCAACGGTGTCGCGATTTTGACATCCATTCAGAAGATTCTGAACAACTGAACTTTATAGATGAGATACTCGATGAGTTTATAAAGAAAAATGCAATAAGAAGGAATACATTTGCACTGTCAAACCAAATAAAAAAAAGAAAATAGCTTTATACGTCTCGGCTTGTTTTTTTTTTTTGCAGTATTAATTCCCCCCCCCCCCCTCCACCCGTTTCTCCTACTCCATACCCGAAAATACCAAAAGTCGCCGGCCCTGG